>VXAC01006627.1:293822-325131 GCA_013399225.1 Rhipidura dahli | reverse complement strand
CCCTCTTTCTGTTATCTCCATTAGGAGGAGCTCTTGCAGTATTTGGCCTGGATGGGATTCTGGTTTAGCTCGTAACATTCAAACTGA
This sequence comes from Rhipidura dahli, assembly GCA_013399225.1. Classification (NCBI taxonomy): domain Eukaryota; kingdom Metazoa; phylum Chordata; class Aves; order Passeriformes; family Rhipiduridae; genus Rhipidura; species Rhipidura dahli. Next base: position 325,044 of record VXAC01006627.1, on the reverse strand, counting down.
TCATCAGCCAGTAGGAAGGGACACACTGAGGTTTAAAAGTCAGAGAGAATACATTGCAAGAAGAATGACTTCAGCCATACAGCTTTCATTAACATTACCTGCAGACAGTAGACTGACTGGTAAAAAGCAAAAACCCACTATAACAAAAACTAGTGCTAATATTTTAGTGTTTCGGGGCATGTGCAAACCTTCAGACATTCCCACAATGCACCTGCCTTAAAGCAGCATCACATACCTATTTATAGATATTCTGGAAACACAGATAAATGCTAAATCATGAAATACAGAAACAGTCTTCATAAAGCACAACTTTTGCATGACAACAGTGAAAATGTATCTTCACAGAAAAGAAGCAAAACAATCTGGTATTGCAAAAAATACTATGGCACTGTATGGTCCAATTTCTGGTGTATTTGCTAACTCTGTTGTACTCCCTGATCACAACGAATTGGCAAAACTCAATGGACAACATTCTAAAGGTGGTTCTGAGAGGTGAAATGGAATTCATCCAGCTCCTACCAATCAAAGACAATGAACAAATGTGCAAACTAATTTCTGCACTCACTAATACACAGCACACAGATCTCTACGTAGTATTGATGGAGTGATAAGACAACATTCAGTACCAAAACTGATGATTTCAGCACTGCTGACTTCAGTAGACCTAATTGTTAAGTATTGGGTACTGCTACCCTCTGGGTTTGTCTTTCTACTTGACTGACACAGAATCTAACACTTGATGAAGAAGGAAACACTCATCTGCAAAATATTCAGCTGCTGAGCACCTACTGCAAGTTGCTTCAGATGCAAAACTGTGTGTAAATCAAAGGAGAAAAGATGGGAGATAGGAGACATGTAAATGTCAAATCACATGCTTAGATGCTAAGCACATCAAAGAGATGTATAAACCTCTTTCTGACTCCAATCTAGAAAATCATTAGATGCAACACAAATTTGATTTATAACAGTGATTTTCATAAAAATTCCAGCTTTGGCTGTGGTTACATTCAATGGTTGTTTTCATGTATCCTCTCCACTTCACAGGAATGAACCATTAGCTTTTTCAGTAAAAAAACATTTATTGTACTTTTTGGAGAAAGGTAAGAAACAGTGTGTCATAAACCTGTCAGTCTGATGAAAATATTTAATAAGGGTATGTTTCAGCTCGTGCTTGTTTTTTCAAAGTATCTGATTTGAAGAAGCTTACATTTTAAATTTGTCAAAATAAGAATCAATAGTGAGGAAGAACAGTGTGAAATAAACGCCTGTCAGTGCTTGAAAGCATTATATAAGTTCAACTGCTCAAGTTTTTTGGTTTTTTCTTCCTTTTTTATTTTTTTAATTCAACCCTGATATTGTATCCAAGTCCATATAAAATTTTTCAAGGCAACAGATAATTTAATTTCAGTCTCAGGATCAGGATTCACTTTCTGCATCATAAATGTAGAAACATGGACCTCAGCTAGATTAGTACAATGCTGCATAAGTGGGGAAAACTGGGAGTTAAATTTGATTTAGCAGTTGAGGGGCCTTAATGTGAGGGGTTTCCATTGGTAACATCTGATTCATTTGCACAACCTTTTTTTGGTTATAATTCTACAGAAAAAAATTTCTAGTGCTATTCCCTAATTGCAGAAGTATAATCTGATAAAGAAAGAACTTCCAGTTTATGAACGGACAAACACCTAAAGCTACATGGTCTAGACATTTTCTTCTCAGAAGTTACTGGCTTAGACATCGTACAGTATCACCTTGGGACACAAATCCTTCTCTCTGTGCAATGAAGAAAGGTCTACTGTCCTTTGCCAGCAGCCCTTCCAACACCACCTCAAAATGATGTCTTACACAGTTCCTGGGAAAGATCTACAGGCTAAGCTAGAGAAGGAAAAATGAGATCAAGTGTCTCTAAGCACTTTTCACCCTCTTCAGCTCCTGCCATCTGCTGTATTATACAAAACCTCCACAGATTTCACAAATGTCAGTGCTTTAATTCAAAAAAGGAATGTGATGGAAGGTAAAATTTGTGTCAACAGCTTCTCTTAGTCTCTGACTATATTCTTCTTTTTTCTGATAGACATATGGGTATATGGTAAGTAAATTGTGGTTTTGTTTTTTTTTTTTTTTTTACTATATTTGCACCATTTTAAAAGACATTTTAAACACATTTCACCCTCTTCTACAGACTAAAGAGAAAGTGACATTTAGCTCAAGAAATTTGTAAAAACAAAGTCTGCAGTTCTGAGGGTCTAATTTTAAAGGCAAGAGTGTTCTTAGTTTATCATAAATACCTGTAAACAACCCTGCAGAATACATACAAACATTTGAAAACCAATAAAACTAAGTCCTTTCTAAAGGGCAACAATTAGGCTAACAAAGACAAAGAATGATTGAAACTCTTGCCCTCCTAGTGAATTCCTTTACTCCTGCTGGTTCACAGAAGATTTTTAATGAAATTGTGACGTAATTTTTTGTTACCTAATATAAGTAAAAACCAACAATGTTAATTTTAATTTTCCAATGTCCCGTTCATTTTAAAAACTCCAAATATAGCAGCTGGTCATATGTATTAATTTAATTCTATAATTTGATCAGTATTTCTTAAAGGATAAATTATGAAGAAAAAGAATTACCTATGTGCTACTTATCTTCTTGACTCAATACCATTCTTCTGAAAACCCAGAGTAGTTTTATACTTGATATTTTTCAGAAACACTGTTTTCATTAATTAAATAAACATTTCACAAAGAGAAATCTAATGTAAGATTGTATCCTGTGAGTCAAGCTTAAAGAAAAGAAGAGTCATTTCTGTCATCAGGCCTGTGACTCTGCTGGCAAAGAGTTTATGCAGTGCTATTGTCAAGTACTATGGAACAAGGGCTTCAGGTACAGGAGTATTTGCATAGCAGTGCTTTCATTTAACAAAACCCCCTCCACAATGAGGAGGACAGTGATCCACTGCTACCTCTCAACAATTAAAAGCTTTGAAAGAGAATGATAAAATATGGTACCCTAAGAACCTCCACAGAGACCTAGTGTAGAACAGTTAACAACTAACTGGAAATATTAGGATAATTCCTGTCCCCAAGAGCAAATGTGGAGACATTGACAGACAATCTTCTAAAACTTGATTTAAAAGAAAGTTTACATAATGATGCATCACATTTCAGGGGTTCTGAGTGTGAAATGCTGGAAGACAAACTAACAATGAGAAAATATTACCGTGCAAGTTCATCAGTAGTCACAGAGTTTGAGGAAACCATACCGGTCTTCCATTTTCTGAAGTAAATTCAGATTATTTAGCCATGACAGTTTACTCTCTAAGAGTATTCATACCTCAGAGCTGATCTGGTAAAATTTAAAAACTGATATGTAACAGGCCACTACCACCATTCTATGAAAGAATTTGAAAAATCAAGCAAATAAAAACCTGAGCTTAGACAGAGGCATGAGATCCCCAAAAAGGTCTGCCTAAAGTACTTCTACAAGTATCATCACACCCAAGAATCAACAGAGCATGTCTTTGCTTGAACATGTAGATTTTATGTTGACATCACAAGTGCAGGATATGATGACTGGTCTCTTGGTTCTTACTGACTACTTGTAGGAAAGTTGATTGTAAAATGAAAACAGAGGTAAGTAGCTTGTGTTTCATGAAAGAGAAGCGTCGCACCGGCCAGAGCTTTGCCTGGAGCTGGCCGGCGGCTGCGCTGCGCTGCGCACTGGGCGGTGGCAGAGCGGGGGGCTCTGTGCCTCGGCACCCGCACCCTCCGGGCACGGTGCCAGCCCCGCAGCGAGCAGGGCGGGGGCAGCTCGGTGCTGCGAGCCGGCAACCAGCGAGCCGGGTGCTGCCAGGCGATGCCAGACGCAAGAAGGAGAGGGGAGACTGCCTGCTGCTTTAAACCCGAGCTTTATTTCTCACCCCAAAGGGGTAAATAAACTGCAGCAAGGACGGGAGGCAGCCAGACAGCGCCGAACACACGCTGTGCAAGCTGTTTTATAGCGGGACATAAGGGGCGGTACAGCAACAATAACCAATCGAGGGATGACAAAGAGTGACAGGAAACCAATGAGAAGACAAGAGAGGCGGGATCTTTAACTACCAACTAATCAGGAACCGAGAATCACAGATCTTTCTAGAAACTTATGGACTAGTAAATGAGCCTATTATTAAACATGACCAAGGAAACCCAATCATCAACCAAGGAAGGGAGAACTGTCCAGAAACAGGGAGGAGATGAGGTGTGAGTGGCATCCAGTGGGCGGGGATGCTGCACCTCTGTCCCTCCTTCAGGCTCCTCCTCAGAGGCAGAGTCCCGGGCAGGGAAAGCCACCCCCTGCATGTCACTCACCTTGAATGCAAAGGGCTCGGCCACTGCCACAGAAAGGCACATCAATACAGTCACAGGATAAGCAAAAACATTCGTGAGGCAAATTACTTTCTTCAGTGGTATTCTGGATAACTCCATTAAGAGTTTTAGGCCAAAGGTAATGTCAGCTTCAGCAACTGGAGGCCAGAAGAACAGACTGCAGGAAAGCCTTACTGATTGCACAGATAAGCTGCTCTTACAGACCTTGGATCATGATAATCATAGCAACCTAGATGCAAAGGCCTTGATAAAAGCCTGAGCAAAACAGTGATGCACAGGAGACAAATCAAAGACCTGCTGTCTTTGAGAAAGGAGACAGCAAAAGAAAAACATTTATGTTTTTGTCTAAAAAGGAGATGGAGTTGTGTGTGAGGACAAGTCAGAAAAACACGTAATGATTTTCCATCGAGCAGGTGGAATCATGTCACACTATTATTTTAGAGGTGGGTTGAAACATCAGTGCTTGTAAATAAGAACCACCATAAATCTGGCATGAAGCTAGAAAATAAAATAGCAGAAGTTCTGGGAAATGTGAAAAAGATGTCGAAGAAGTGAGTGGCAGCAGATCAAAGGTCAAGAGAAGAGGACAATGACAAATAGCATGATACATTTTTAGAACATGGAAAACCAGAAACAAATAGAAATTTTTCTCTGTCACATTCCTACCTAAACTACTGGGATGCTTACTTATGCTGACTGTAAGACAAGTTGCTTCCTACCAATTTTTCCACACTCTTTAATTATTACTGAATGACACCAATTCCAAGGCAGATCATCCAATTTCTGCAAAAATCTATTTAAGGGTTTTTAGTTGACCTTTTTTTGTGACATTAAACATTTTATGCTGTTGTTTTACAGTAAACAGTGATGTAAAATGCATCATCAGTCCTTGTGTGTACTTTCACGATATCAACATTTATTATTGTAGATGTATGTACAAGCTACTTAACATCTATATAAGATGAGAAGATGTGTACATAAGAAATACACAGAAACCTTCAAGCTAATTATTTAAAAAAAATTCACTTATCCTAAACATTTATAAGAAATAACAGTCTGATTATTCTATTAAGTGTTTGACTTCAAGTATCTGTGAAAGGACATTGCCAAGGGACATACATTGCAAATGAAATGGGAAGGGCGTGCAATGCCAGGCCAGACTTTCAAGAAAAGAACCCCAAATCTGTTCATCCAAATGGATATTCACAGAGGATATTAACATATATTTAGTGATTTCATATTCCTAAAAAAAACCATCCAATATGACTATCTCAGCATTTGTTAGAAAGGTTTAATTAGTCAAATAAGATAAGAATTGAAGAACTGTTTTTCATTAAAGTCTGTTAGAACACTTAATTCCTTGAAAAATATTTTGACATCCTAAGGGATCCTTTTTTTCCTATAAAAAACATGTCTGTAAATTCAATTTAATTTAAAATAAAAGAGAAACCAATAATACTTCAAGAAATTCTTATGAATAACTGAATCCCATTATAACAAAAATATGAAAAGACAAATAAAGAAAACATATTTAAAACCACACAAAAACTTAAAATCTCCCAGCAATCCCATTTGTTACAATCTTAGAGCAAGACTATTTGAATTAGGTTTCAATATGCTGAGCTCACTCTTAAACATGAAGGTAGACTTCTTCAGACATTGAGACAGTTTTGCAAAAGGAGTGTTTTGCATTGGTTTCTACCATATTTTTCTATTTTCTTTTTCTTGGCAAAAATGCTTGGCCATTCTGTTTTTGACCACCAGCTAAAGAATTCTTCAACATTATTTTTGTTTTTAATCATTCTTTGATTTACTATCTTGATGCTAAAGCTTAGCTATTCTAATCTTCTTAAGCTTTTTAATGACAATTTTAAACAGAAAAGAATTTTAAATTTCAGAGGGAGTTGTTACCCATTATTTTCCAACTGGACATTCATTCCTGAGCAAAGACTTGCTATAAAAGAGCATCCTGAGCTGAACATCCTCCATCTCCCAAGGGTGAGGAATGCTAAGTGTTTGGATATACTCCAGGTGCCTCTGTGTGAAGTTGGAAGAGCAAAAGAAGTCACAGTAGATTACAAACAATAGAGGAAACTGATAGAAAGAAGAGACATTTGAGAGAATATTTTGAAAATTTGTTTCACGTACCTTCAGCAGATGAAACAAACCTGGTTTAGTTTTCATAACTATAAAAAAAAACCCATAATATATAAACCAAGACAGCAAGGACAGAATTGCCTCTGAAAACCTGTAATGAAGTTATTCAGTCTTTAAAATGTGAGAATGAACTTATGACTTCTATAAGTTTAATCAGTAGGGGTTTTTTCCCTGTAATAGTAGCTTCAAGGAAATAATTTTGCCATAATTTAACATTGGTCGTAGAGTTTTCCTTTTAAAAATGGCACTACTTTCTGCATATTATCTATATTTTTAAAAACCCCAAAAAACAACACAGAGAAAAAGCAATCATAGGACTTATTTTTAAGAGCTACAGTCAAACCTCTCATATAACAAAGAAGTTACTGGTGTCCACCACCTGTATCAGGTTTTTCCCACTAACACCTAAACTGCAATGCCCAAATATTTTCTGGATGCATGTGCTGGGAGGATTTCCATCATGCACACCTACTGTTGGTACAGTTGCAAATTCTGTTCTACAGCCTGGCTGTGCTCAGGTAAAGCCCTGGGTAGCCTCAGGTCCACACAGGATGTTACTTTTTCACCCTGCAGTAGTTTCTCAAAATGGAAAGGTACCAAACACCACATTTTGCAAACTAATGCTAAAGAAATAGCAATTCTGCTGCTATTTTTTTTTTCAGAGATGCTGTTACTAAGCCTTCTTTCATCAAGAAGTCACAGTAAACAAGTCCATTGGAAAAAAAAATTCAGCCAGGTTTTTGGAAAAGTAGTGAGCCAGTTCAAATGAGATGGATTAGCTACAGTCTGTATGAAATGACAAAACAGACTTATATACTACCTAAAGAACTGTAAAATATAAGTAAAGCATGTCAACAAAATACTTTTTACCATACTTTTTTCATTACAACGCTACTAACAAAGATCATAGTGACAACTGAAATTTGAGCACTTGCTTCCTTTTAGCAGCCCCCAGGCAAGTCCCCCAAAACTCCACACTGCCTTTGCAACACTTAAGTTTATCTCTTTCTTTCTCCTCCTAGCAACTCATCCCTGTCTGTGTACAGCCCCTTTGCTCTGGTACCAGTCTGCTATAGACTCTGGTGGTTCACCAAAGTGCCCACATCTGAACCCACTTTCACCAAGGACACATCAACCATCTGCAGATGTGAATTCCTAAATACAAACTACTCCCTAGGAGAGAGTCCCTGTCTTTCCCACAGGTATTCCTATAAACCAAACCTCTACAGGAATTAGTTTTGTTGCAAATGACCAGAGGCTGGATTTCAAAGCTCTTTAGGAATCTGAACATCGATATACATTTAATTCACCTCCAAAGCATTTCCCTTCGGCTGGTGCATGGTTACTGAAGCCACTAGCAAATTCAAGGACTGATGTGCAGCTAACTGCAAACAAGTTATACTAATGAAAGGTACTTTGCAGGATCTTAGAAGCAAAACCAGCTCTTATTTATCTTGTATTGACCTTATAATTCAAGGAGAGGGAGGGGGTGATACATTTGTGGTATTTTTATTGAAGGCCTTTCAAAGGACTCAGATGCAGAACAGAGTCCAGTCAAAGAAGAAAGTTATGCCCAATATATTTGTGTCCAGAATAAGATTTCTCTCTTCCATGTGACTATCACAGCAATCATAACGAAACAATTAATTATTCCCATACTATTCATGGCTGGAACTGACCCTGGATTCAAATTGTAGAACTTTAAAGAATAAATTTTCAAGACAAAATATTTTCTTCTTATAATACTTAATCATTTATCCCTCTTTAAAGTTCTGTATTGTTAAACATTATTTATTGAATGAAATCCTTACCCATAAAAATATATTTCTTTTTTCCTGGTCTTGCTGAACTTTTCCCTACCTTTGAATCATTTCCATGTTAAGTGGCAGATAAAAATATTTTTCCCCCCAAGTCTTTTCATTAGGTTCAGTGAATAATTACATCTAAAGTATCCTAGAAGAGCACTTATGCAACTTGTCTTATAAATATGTAACATTTAATTAATAATTTTAACTTTATGTATTATGAGAATTATCTGGAAAATGCTAGAAAAATTCCAAAGCATAAGCCAGTCACTGGAAAAAAAAACAATTCATCTGGAAGTGACCTTTAATATCTAGTGATAATGGCCCCCAAAGGAAGCTAAACTTCAAGTTCAAAGTTAAAGAAAAATGGATTAAAATTTAAAGAATGGCCTCATTGCATGCATGGTTTTATTCTATCAAGAACAACTTTTGCCAAAGAAACGAATAAAGCAGGCAGACATAGAAATCAAAATAATCTTTTGCATGTCTATTATTTAATAGCATGGAATGTTCTCTCGTCAAGGTCACCTAACTGTTGTATGTCATTGCTGAAGGGGAACATTAATTAGAATCACTGATGATGAATATTGCATCTTTAGATATTAATAAATGAAGCTAAATGCTTGTTAGATTTTCCAGAATTCAATCACAGCTTTAAATTAAATATCACACTAAATACCCTAAACTGGCAGAGTGCTTTACTAAGACCGGTACTAGAATACAAATTAAACAGAATGGTACATTAATATATCATTCTGAGCTGATTTTTTTTAAAACTTATTTTTCTTTATTCATTTGAATAACTTTGTTTTAATATTTTGCCTTTTACATGATAGACTGATCAGCATTATCAATGCTTCCCATGAATTATATATCTAAGGAATTGTATGTCCCTATTAACCTTGGGCACAATACTGACATACAGGATGTGTTATTGCTATGGAAGAATTTCCATTTATGCCCCCTACCCTTAGAAAAAATAATTTTAGAGCCAGCACATTTTTCCCTCTTATCTTTTTCTATTAAAGTCAAGGTTGAAGGATTCTTCTTCTAGTTACTTGTATTTTTCTACTAAGATATGAAACATTCTGTGGAGCTCATCAAATTCAACCATTCCACTTTTCATTCAGTGCTCTATTGTGCTAAGTAAGGATTTAATTTTCTAGAGCATAAGCAGGTTTCTTGCCCTTGTTGCCACACGTGCAAGCCCAACAAGAGTCCCAGGGAATGACAACCTCACTGAAACAAGTAACAGGAGCAAAAATAAATAAACCACTGCACCTGAATACTTCCAAGATTTAGAGGTTGTGTCTGTTCTCACTAACACTGTGTAGTGTCTTTCTTTCATGCAGCTTCCCTCCAGTGTTGCTGTTCAGAATTCAGAGGAAGGGGCCGGTAGTTCAGATATCAGTTCATTCCTTGAGGAGCCTGATCTCAACTACATTGTCTTCTACTGACTTGCTGGTGACTGAAGGCAACACATGGACAATAAACCCAGCCTGTTGTCTAGCTCCCATTGATTTAAACAGATTAATAGACTACTAGATGATAGTATCTCCATTAATATGGATTTAAACTTAGAAGTACCCATTTTTCCTGTGACAGACGGTACACACATCCGGATGCAGTGCTCACGCTGGGGCATGGACTCCACACAAGATGGAGAAGTGCAAAGACCTTTACTGTGCAGTGACAATTCACTAAATACCAGCCCACAAACAGGATATCACCTCATATAAACAGGAAAGATGCTTCCCAGAGTGCCCCCCAGTCACCTGAGTATTGCCTAGATATTAGCTATTATTACTATAGGTAAACAACACCCTATAAGGTCACAAACCACAGTCTTCCCACACAATTGGTCAAGAAGGCCACAAACCCATAATTCTCTTTTCCAGCCCATCTCAGGTGCCCTGGATGTGTTTCCATGGTTACCTCCAGGCACAGGGAAGACGCCTTTCCTGGGCCTTCCAGGCTTGCTCCTCTGTAACACCCAGGGTGTAACCCTACATCCAGACACACTATTTATTAGAGTTCTGGAGTCCCAGTGAATGTTGCAGGTAGTTACTTTCCCAGTACTTTATTTTCTTCTGTGTTACATTAGTACTTGGGACCTGGAGGCAAGTCTTAATCTCAAATCCAAAGCAGTGCACAATGAAAGACAGGTTCTGATTTAACAGGAAGATATCATGCTCTGAAATGCTTTTACTTAGCTTTAAGAGCTTTAAGTGCCTGACATTCTTACATTTCCTAAGTAACTTCCAGTAAATCACTTCATTCATTGAGGTTATTATGCAATGATATGAAAATAGGGTCTTTTTCTAATTTCTCTTCCTCTCCATCTCTAAATAATGGCTCTAAATCAATCAGGTTCATCTTCTTCATTAATGTGCTTTATCTCTTATCCCTTGACTATTCAGCCTTCCTTTTTTATTTTGTTAGCTGCTATTTTTGTTTGATTTATCCTGATAATACCATTTTCATGTTTTCCTTTTTTCCCCCACTTCCTTCTCTTAACAAGAAAAAGGATTATGATTTATCTAGTGATATCAAAAAGCAAACAATTAATAGAAACTGCCTGCAATTTAAAGACCAGTACCAAAAGCTACATTTGCCTTCCTTGTACTTCACCTCCCAAGTTCCAACAAGAAGATCATGTGAGTGCAGTACAGCTGGGCAAGTTATTCAGGCAACAAGGACATCACTGAGAGAAAAACTATGTAGTATGATGAAATTACACTTTCTGCAGGCTGGACTTGCCTCAGAGCATTGTGAAAATAATTCCTATTTCTGTTTCAAATGCTCCAGTTATGGGAATAAAATACCCCAGGATATTCAGGTAGAATACTTCACTCATGTTAATTTCTGTAGAGAGGGATTTTTAAGAAAGAACTTGTGAGTAAATTCTGAAGCAATTAAAGTTAAGGAGTTTTGTCACAGCTGTACACAAGTTTTCAAGGCTTATCCACAGTCCAGGATTTCAATTCTCAGCTATGTAAAATTTCCAAACTGCCACCTTTTACTGCATCATTGTGTCCAACCTCTGGCATCTGTAGAATACTGCTGATCACATACTTAGGAATGAAACCAAACATTTTCAACAACAAGAGCTCTGAAATTAGGAAAAAAAAAAAAAAAAAAAAGTGAAAGCTGGTGGAAGGCAAAAATAAGGTCATTTGTCAGATAAGAGCCTCTTTGTCCCCTCCATCCTACACATGGTCCCCTGGACACTGTAATTGTCCTTGCAAAGAAGAATGTTTCCTTATTGAACTGCAAATGTGGGATCTTGTCAATACATGCTGAATGATGTGCTGTTGAATTTTGTACCAGCTGGCCCAGATCAAGGCTTTTCCATATGCTCAGCTAGACCTCTCCTAATGACTCAAATCTGGAAATTCATTGTGCATTTAATGAACCCTGCACTGTCATCCAGGAGAAGCTCAAACTACCCCCACGAATTCCTGCCTGAGGACAGGGCAAAGCAAGAACGACGTCTCAAACGTCTTCATTTCTTCACTCACTCCGTAGGAAGAAAAAGAATAAGACAGAAAAAATGCAAGTTGTTCCTAAATAAAAATTTGATAGAAATGAATGGAAGTCATTTTCGATAAATTATCTGAGCCCTCAGATAAGTCACTGACCATCTGGCAGCTGGCAATGTAAAACTATTTTGGGGAAGCTGTGGATTGAAATATGACATTCTTGCTTTCTTTTGCTTTTAACTGACACATAAAACTGATTATCTTACAAATTCCGTCACAACAAATATAACAGCTCCTATCTGCTTCCATCTTAAATTCATTTTTAAAATAGTACTTTTCAGCCATCTATAGTGACATGCTGTAGGTGGGCTAGTGGCTCAGAATAATTTTTACATACCTTCTGATTTCATGAAGCATTTGAAATAGAAGCCTGTAGGAGGGAAAACCCTTTGCTGATACATTATTTGCAGGTCATGCTATATATGCCCCTGTATAATTGCAAGATGACAATGTTAACAGTGCTAAAATTAGGTATAACATTTAGGAAAAAATATGCATAAGAGGTTTAGCAGTTTCAGATTTCCAGAATATCATGTGCTTGGCAGTTGATACCACGAATACAGCAGATAATTTTAAACATAATCTAAAATTGAAATTGAGCTACAAAAAGAACAATCAAGTAACATACTGCTGCAGACGTTTCAACAATAATACTATGTTTTCAACCAAGAGTATTTCTAATAAGTATATGTTTCTCTAACTTTTAAAAGAACTGATGAAGTTAGATATTGACTAGTCAGCTCCGAAGACACAGACTTATTAAAGCACTTAGAATTGATAGAAATTTTCTTTGATGAGTATGACAGCACATGTCATTTTAGAAATTCCTTCCATAATTTTTTCCAAAAGCTTGCGTTGAATTACACTATTAAAAATAAAATTAAATAGTCTTTACGGTGAAAAGCAACAAAGGCTGGGTAAACAACAGAAAAGCAAACATATCGTAATTGAAATGTATGAACAGGAGTAAAGATATTCAGACTAATGCATAATTCAGGATTATGTGATGTAAAAGCAAAATCTCACTGGTAAGTTGAATACATCACTTGTTTTCTTAAATTCATCAAATTTTATGTATTTATAGCATTACTCAGGCTGGCTGTGCTGCTGTATTGTGTGTAAGCCTTTGACTTGTTAAAGCTGGAGTTCTTCCTGACTGTACTTCTGGGCTAGGATTGCTCCACTGACAGACCGTATGCATTGGCAGCTCTCTGGCCACCCCCTGCAGGTACTGGGAGTCAGTTCTGTTGTCATGATCACAAGGGCCTTTGTAAATGTTTTTGTAAGATGTGACTGGTGTGTCAGACATCTAGAAAAGCACAAGAAATGTCATCTAAGTCAAACTCCTGCTAGTGCAAACAAGGCCAGAATTTTACTCCATGTGTTCCAATGTGAGGTTTCTTAGTAGGAAGTATCTTGAGAAGTCAAAATAACTTATTTTTATAAAACCAGAAATTCCAGCTTTTCTAGCAAATAACAAAATAACCCCATAGAAAATATAGAATATATTGCTCAAATAATATAAAATGGACACAGATGAAGTTGTTCTCTGTTCTCTGCTAATAAAATACATCTGGTTTCCTTCCTTCTATGATTAAATCTTACCTGTCAAATTAACAAAGAGAATTTATCATTGTAGCAGCTACAGCTGTTTGCAGTAAGTAAAATTCAGCTCTCTTGCATCAGAGGAAAACAAATAAATTTGTTATTGAAGTGTCCTTCACAGTCTGGTTTGCTGCTATTTCTCACACATGCCTGTTACTAAGAGGGTTAAGAGACCATATATTTTGTGTTTAACTAAAATTAGTAATATAAAGATTTATTAGAAGTGTCACAATATCAATCACCTCTTATGTTTTTGTAAGATCTTCGATGAGATTAAACAAGAGCGGTAACAAGATAGACTTTCCTTACACTGAATGGCATTTAATTCAGTGCAAGAAACATATGAGTCTGAGGCCTGAGTGAAAAGAATAATGCTGTTTATGGCTACTGGGGGCCTTTGCCAGTGAGGGAGGCTGCAGCGACCTTCCTGCAGAAAGGGAATCTGTTCTCGGCAGCTGATATTCAGGCTGCGCTGGCTCCCAGCCCAATGCGTGCTAGCCCAAGGTGGCTAGGTGTCACAGCCCGAAGCTCCCAGGAGCAAAGGAGAGGATTTTCTCCTATGGGTTCCAAGGTTTATTCCTCGAAGGGTCAGGGACAAGAAAAGCCGGGATCCAGGGCCATGCAAGCCCTTTTGTATTGTGGGGAAATGGGGAGGAGCAAGAGGGGAACAACGAATGAGGGATGAGGCCAAAGTAGGAGGGGCTGGTTGTGAACTACCAGTAAAAAACAATCAGGGGAGGGGAAAACAGAGAACAATGAATAAGGAGCCGAACAACATAGAACTTTCCAGAAACAGAGGTGGTGCTGTAGCTGTAGTTCTCGCCCATGGATCCACCCTCTGACTCTGACTCATCAGCCCATTGGAGGGCTGGGTCTTGAGGCGCATGAGATTGCCACAGCGGGCTGGGTCACTCCAGCAGCTACTGTTTGCTCACATGAGGATATTAGAACAAATTTTTTAAATTTAGATACCACCTGATATCTCAATGATGGTTGGTAGCTCCAGAAGAAGCCAATACCACCAACTTTCTCAGCATATTCACCTTCATTTTCTTCTGGTCTGACTAGGACAAAAATAATTACTCACAGTTATTGTCAGAATTGCCTCTGGGAGCAAAATAATTCCTCACTATGAAATAAAACCATGGAGAAATACATACTACAAGTGATGGAAACATCTTCTTAGCAGGTAAAGAAGGAAGTAAAACTCCAGTTCAATTTTCTTACACCTGACATAGATGTGCCAAGGACAGAATATTATGTCTTGATTTGAAAGCTTCATGGAAAAAAGAAAATTACGTGCTTGTTGTGAAGAACAGCTCATTTAATCATCAAAATTACTTTTAAGTGTCACTTAATAATTCAACCAAACTGAGACAGGAAATGGTGATTTGATTATAAGTGGCAAATTTGCATACAGTAACTCATGTCATGATGTCATAGTGTTAATAACAGGATCCAGCTTGATTTTGAGCTTGGGAGAACCAGTGTGATCCTATACACATGAGGAAAACTCAAATCTTAACAAAGATTTCTGTGGCATTTGTAAACCTAATCTGATTTAAATTCTTGCTATTTATCTCTATTACCATAGGACTCACGACTGAGAACAGAAATGGCACAGGTAGTTCATGTGTATATCAAGAACTAAATATTTCTTCTGAGATCTACATTATACTTTGAAAAAAACCAGAGAAACACCTGATTTTAAACTGTGTTTATCAACAGGGAAATGAGACATACAAAGTTGGTGGCAGAAGAGGTAACCCAAATTATTTCCCTAATTGTGTATTATCTCCTTCATCTGTTGGACTTGAATCAAGCCTAGAAGTACAGTATCTTTGTTTGTATTGATTAATATAATAAACTGGAATTTACCAGATACTTTCATAGGAAGTAGATAAAGTTCTATTAATTTTTCTAGTTTTATCTGCTTTAGAATAGGGATTAGAAACAAAGAGCCTGATGACAACACTACAGATCTGTTCTTCCTTAATTCTTCCTTGTTTAGAAGAATATTCCATAATCAGTAACATAACAAAAAGGAAAGCATCTTTCTCTCTGTACCCCACAATGATGGACCGAAGGATTTTGTAGGTGTCATAGGTTGAGGTCCTTGAGATGCTTTTTTTTTTTCCTTTAATTTTTATTTTCCCCTTTTTTCCTGAGAAAAGAGAGGAAAGAGAGGAAGGGTCTTCCTTGTGCTTTTGGCAATTTGTGAATTGTTGCTTGCTGTTGCTTCAAGTGTTGGATAATTAAAAAAAAAAAAAAAAAAGGAAACCTTTGGGTTAAATGAAGGTTTGCACTGATTCACGTTTCCTTTTCTGTTAGATAGCTGATGAAATCATCACTTTTTTATACATTTTTGATAAAAACCTGTATACAGTGGAGTTCATTGCTGGAAAAATTGACATCTAAAACACCATAGCATAATGTGGAAGTAGGATAGATGAACAGGGAAAAAAGTACTGTAAATTATTTAACAGATGAATGTTTTATATCAACTCGCATGCTCCCTTGTATTCATTGTATTTCATGTTAATATTGATTTAGATTTGGCTCATGAAATATTCTGATGCCTAAAATCCTATCAATAGATAGGAATATTTTTTTCTTGAAGCATATGACCTGTCATGAAAATTTCAGTAGCAAATTTCTCTTCCCAATCACAAAAAGTTTTTTTGCATTACAAGTTTATTCACATTTTTAATTTTTTAAATTGAGATTTAGTGGACTTTGAAATGCTTTGAAACTCTCTATTCTTATCCTCCTGCACAGTGTCAGCCATTGGCATTGAAATTGTTAATGGAGTTCATGTAAGAATGGTAAGTAAACATAGGAAAAATTTGTGTTATTGCCAAGTTCCATTATAGTTGTCCAAAATGAAAAAATCTTGTAGTTAATTCATGTCTCCCTTGTTTTCATTATCGAAAATAATTATTCAAAATAGTGGAAAAAAAGCTATTTCTAATAAACCTGAATTATTATCAAGGGAGACAAAATAATACAAGAATGAAAATAAAACTAAAATGTATGGAGGAATTCAAAAGCAACTAGAGAAGAAAAATGTAACCAGTGTTGTCCTATTGATACCCAACAATAGGCAAAGACTCAATACATGAGTCTCATTTTTCTTGCTGATTGTGGTAGTCACTGACCTTGCCACTGAACCAGGGAAAATGTCTGAGGTCAGTTGGTGCATAAACTCAGGGAATTGAGAAATGCTTCCCCCGTGTTTCTGTAAAGGAACAGCCTCTCCCTCCAGTCTCCGTGGCTCAATTGTAACTGTACCCCCCAGACTCTGTAAAATCCTACATCTCCCACCAGTCTGTGGCTGTTTCCTGCCCTGGCTCTCCATCCCGCCTCGCTCCTCTGCCCTGCCCCTTCCCTCTCCCCATTGGTGTATCCCCCGTGTCCCACCCTGTCCCACCCCATTCCCCCATCCCTGGGCTGCCTTTCTCGACCCCGCTTTGTCCCGCCCTGGGGCGTGGAACCCAGTTGGCAAAACCGGCTCGGACACGTGGCCAGCCCTCTCGGCTCCTCTCTCTTACTCCCTCGCCGTGGTCCTCACTCGCCCTGGCTCTGCTCGGCGCTTTCACGAAGCATTAAAACCTGTGGAACTTCATTCGCAGTAGAGCTCCCCTGTCTCTCGTCTCCGGCAATGTATTGGCAATCCGGCAGAGATGTGGGACTGCAGCATCTGCAGCTGTACAGCTGCGCAGGGCAGAGATAGAGGAAGGCTGGCAGATTCACTGCACCCGATCTGTTTCTCTCAAGGGACAGTTTGGGGAACAGAGCAACCTCTTTGCCTGCCCTTAATCTCCCCACAACCTTATTAAATTTTTTAGCTGATGTAGCCTAATCATCAAATAATAGATATAGAGCTATGCAATATTTGTTGTCCCTGTGTTTACAAACCCTTTAATCCATGATTGAAAAGAAAAAAGGAGTTGATTTGGCACCACAGAGATTCGTGACTCAAGTAGCTGCTTGATAGATTCCCACACAGAAAAGTTGTAAAAGTTTCCAGAACCACAAGAACCAAATATACCTTTTATACCTGAAAACCTTAATGGCATGCTTTTTACCCAGTTTTATTTCACCAGTTTTCTTGCAATGTCTGCCCAATTAAAGGGAATAAATTTAATTAAAGAATAGACCTTGTGGCTCCTACACTGTAAGAAAGTTTATTAAATAACTTTGGATATTATTTTAATATCATGATATGGATAGTCTATGGCAGGGATGCACTCTTCTCAAAAAGCAGAATACAACTACAATAACTAACACTATTCATATGGTGACTCTATGGATGATGTGACCAGGTAAAGCTCTTTTTCTACTCAGACCCACTGCTGGATCAATAATAAAATGGTAGATTCTTCACTTTGCCTTAAGGCTTGTTTATTGTGTTTCCACAAGTGTTTTTCTCCTTCTGATAGGATTAACATATAAAGCAGGCTCATCAGAGCCTGAACAAAGTTTATGGGAACATTTAAATTAAATTAAAGTTCTATTTAACAGATTTGTTAAATTTCTGTGGGAAGAATATTGATTTTTTTTCTTGACTTAAGTTTTTTTCCTCTACCACTAGCTTAAATAGGAATTCTCTTCCAACAAAATAAAATTGGCCTCCCTGGAAATAAGTCATTACCATTATTATGGCCTTCTAGGAGGGGAGCATGTGTACATAGAAATATAGTTGAAAATACATATATTTGTTTTAATTATAATATATTTTTCCTCTTAGTGTTATAAAACAATAACAACAATAAAATAAAATAAATATGGAACACAGACTAATAAATCAGGCCAGATGTGAAAATACATTTAACTCCTACAACAATTATGGTCAGAGTTGTTTATAGTTTTATGTGGCATTTGATTAAATTTGATCAGTCTGAGACTTCACTGATAAAGAAGAGACATTTAAATGCTACAGTACAGTATTGTCTAACAAAGTGAGAGTGAGTATAGAAAGAGAAGCTTTCTGAAAAGCTGCAAGGAATAAAAAACCTTTGGCTGAATTTGGGTAGTAAGGGGTGTACTTTAAAAGGTTCATTTCCTAAGGTCTTCCTTCATATGATGCCTCTGATGCAACATAAATGCCCCCAAAAATTAATGGTGTGACGGATTTTATCTGGATGGCTACATTTTAGAGATTCTTGCCTGGTCTCCAGAGAGTAGAATATTCAGAAAAATCTTTAGGGAGAAGTTCAGAATTTATTGCAGAATTATAGTCCAGTATAAGGCTAGAAAATCACTGAACACATCTGCAAGTGTAGCTCTTGCACTTAATTTACCAGCAGAACTCTTTCTGTGAGTGGGCAAGTAGGCCACTGAAAAGTCTACAAGAAAGATTATGAATACTGTGAAAGACAGCTAAAAACTACTTGAAAATTTGAAATATCCTGCTCTTAGTGTGCTAAAGCTTAGAAACATGAGGTTCAGCTGAAGTGAGGCTCTGGCTTTAGTCTGGTACAGTACAGCTTTATTTTTTAATGTATTTAATTTTAGTATTTAATGTATATATTAAATAAACCAATGAATATATATACACTTAATCAAGATAAACACCTTTGTCTATGTTTTAACTGAATCATACTCTTATCAATAGTTGCCTATGCTTTTAAACAAATGGCAAAAATGGAAGCAAACACAGACAAAATTATTTTTGATTTTTTTTTCTTGGTATAGACAAAGCTTCTAAAAGAAGAGACAGTTTCTTCAGGCAGCAAAAAATGTTAATGATGAGCCTCATTCCCAGCACTCATTAATATCATGTTATCTTAAGAAATGATGTAATTTAATTACCCATTATCTATTTGAAAATACTTCTTGGAAGATATATAATAAGAGCATATTAAACATAATTCAAAAACAAAATGTAAAATGACATAAATAAATCATTTATGCACTCATTCTCATTGCACAGGTGGACATGACTCAGCAGAGCTGCTCACAGAAGAAGTTTGATTCCCATGACATTCTGACTGTCATTGCAAATTACATTCTTGGAAAGGCAAAGACATCAAAAGGTAAAGGAAAATGACTTCCTGTAATGTAGGAGAGCATTACTTTGTTCAAAGACATGAATATAATGACACTATCTGATTTTTGATTTGAAATAGGTAGTCAAAAAGAGGTTTATAGCTAAATTCTTACCAGCTATTCAGATGTTGTTTAAGTGGAAAGATACATTGTGTTCAAACTAAATGTTTCAGCGAAATGTGTTTAATACTTGTATTAAAAATTGCTTTAGACAGGAACAGGGACACAGGGTATCTTAATAAGTAGAAAAAGTTTCTTAGCTAGTAAATTAGTGAAGAATATCTGAATTCAATACTAAGTTTACCATCTAAAGATGTAACTTAAAGATGTGTTTTGGGCCTTAATGGATTCACTAAAATGCGCAACTATTAGTAGGTATATGCTTGTCATGGATTTTTTTTTTTTTTTCATTTTAGCCTTTGTCTTCTGTTCTTAATTGTATCTTCTGTGTATTTTGCCAGACTCATAAAAGGATTCAAGGACCTTGAAGGAGCTTTGATTTTAGGTGGAGGCCCCTATGTTTTTGATGTGTGACTCTTGACAGCTGTCATTCTGCTCCTGTGTGACTGGGATGGGGCCCAGATGCTGTCAGCAGGAGATTCCTGATGCTCCTGGTTCTGCTTTTGCTCCCAGTGCCTGTTTGGACCATGCTGACCAGGCTGTACCTGCTCTTCCTAAGCATCATCAGAAGCAGCACTTTGTCCTGCTCCCACTCTCATCCTGACTAATCACACTGGTGAGTTTGGAGCACAAGTGGGGAAGAGTGTTTTGACAAATCTCAGATATGGCTGATTTCTCCTCTAACATTAAAATACCCCAGCTTTAACAACTCATTTCTGTTACAGGTTCAAGGCCTCTTATACCTAAATAAATTAAAATCTACATTGCATACTTCCAAACATCATATCCTAACCTGTTGTCTAAATGCTGAGTACTTCAAAATACCTCAGGGTTTTGGATTGCCACTTTCTCAGGAATGATGGGATGATTAATCACTATCCCAGATCATTTCCAGAATCATTGCATCTCTGGGACTCTCCTTTACACTTTTAGACATGACCTGTATTCTTTAATGTTATATGTATATATATAGCTGTGTTCTAACATGACGCCAATGACAATTTAACAATCCCCTGAGGATGTATCCAGGTTCTACATACTCACACACATACAAAAAAACTTCTGTCTTGTCCCAGCCAGTATGTGGAACAACCTTTCTCTACCAAAAAATAGAAAAAGGCGAGTGAATATACTCTGGGGTTTTTTTCACACAATAAAATAAGAAGTGTTGTCAGCATTCACCTGGAAGTTTCTTGGCTATGTTACAAAAGCTTGGCTAGTAACTGAGCTCCTAAATAAAGAGTCAAGCATTGGAGAAGTCACACATGTGGTAGACAGCTTCAAGCCAGAAACTGCAGACACTCCTTGGGAGACACATTATATCTCTGAAGAATAGTATTGTGCATTTAATTTGCAAATGAGCTGTGCAGATCTGATCATATAAAATATTGTTTCCTTTCAAATAAATGCAGAACTCTTAAAAAACCACAGTGATACTCATAATTGTTGTCAGTATCCTTAAAATTCCAATTTAACCTATTTAGCCAGTTTAATGTTGAAATTTGTTCTGTTTAGTGGTGTGGTTTGCAGTTTTCATATCCATACAGCACAGAGATAGTATCAACAGAACACTTCTACTATTAAAAAGGTGGCTATTTACCTTTTTAGTTTCCCTCCTACTACTTTATGTAATATAATAGCTAAAAATGCTAACATAGGCCATCTGTTCTTATTTCCATTTCCAGCCTTTTTTTTTTTTCCTGTTTCATTCCCCTATTTTAATCAATTTTAGCAGTACTGGAGCTCATTCTGTGACATTTTGCTACAGGGACAATCCATGTTTATTTCCATACAGTATAATAGACCAAATCAAATAATGAATATGCAAATTCCAAAAATAGCAAGATTTTTGAAAAATAGCTGTGAAAAAAGAGAAAACTATCTACTTATAAAAACAGAACCAAAATGTTAGAAAGAACTTGTAATGGATGTTACAACGTAGAATTAGGCTTATAATTAGGCTCTAGACCCTACAAAGGAATATATGAGTCACTGCCCAGATCAACAAACAGAATGAAGAAAATATGATTTAATTACACTAAAAAAAAGTCTGAGAAAAGCACTTGCACTCTGTGAAGTTTTACATATTAATAGTTTTTTCACTGTCAAATGGAGAACAGAAGTGATGAGATATATTTACATATATGGATGGCATTGCAATCAAGAAAAGAGAGAGTTCTCTCTCCATTTTGCTTTCCATGTTGGTGAGAAGGACAAGGATAAGTGACAAAAAGTACAGCTTCACCTTGACTGGCATTACCTTTGGGATCCTCATGCCAAGAACTCCCCAGCTGCTTAAGCAAATTTCTGTCCATACTTTGAAGCAGTGCAAAAGAATCAGGGCTGGGAACATGATCTGACAGAACCCATCTGAAAATTCAGTTAAACCATCCATAAAATGGAAGGAAGTGTCTGAGCAAATGTTGTTGTGCATAAATAACTTTGGGCAGTCATTTGTCTGTTTAAAAGAGCCTAATTTATTTGTTTTCCCAGCATTTCCTTTCACAGATGCTGCAGAGATTTTTTTCCTCCTTCTTTCTGCAGGATTGTGACTGCAATGTCCATTAGGGAGGATTATTTTGAGAAACAGTCTCCCCATCTGTTGTCTCTTTTAAACACTGTTAAGTAGTCTTTTGCCTCCCTGGAAAATGTCCACATAACCCATTCCTGCTGTTCAGCAGCAGCAGCCTGGAATGAACACCTAGGAGGTGCAACTGAATGGAGCAGGTTCAAAGAGCAATGTTTGTTTAACGGAAGGTAAGAGTGGTCTTGCCTTATATAACATGATATTCATAAACTCAAAGAGTGCACCATACCCTGTGCCTGCAATCCTTCCATACCCCAACCATGCACAAACACTGGGGTAGCCGCATCTTTCCCTTCCTGGGTACTTCAAAGCCAAACTCTGTGCAGTGGAGTGAGCTCATCATTTCAAGATGGCCAGTGGGATAATCAGCTTTAAAAAAAGTTCCATGGCCAGTAGGATAATCATCTTTAAAACAAGTTAAAATTTCTGAATTTTTGATTTCCCGCATCTTCTCCTCTGAGGTCTGTGAAATTTCAGTTCTGATTCTAAATTTTTAATATTCACCACACCTCTCTGTATTCCTATAACCTGTAACATAGACCCTGATGAATAACACATGAATAAAGAAACGTTTTGCTGGTGATTATGCAAACTTGTTAACTTAGAGGTGTAATACACTGATCCTGTTTTTTCTCATGATTGCTATGAAACAATAAAAAACTTAAGTAGTATCTCTTAAAGACCCAACCAATTTAATGTCCATTTGACTTCTAGCTTAAATGATGGTGCAGGTGCCCACTGCTAAATATCCAAGTAGAAAAGCAGCAGGTTAACCTCTTGTTTTGGATTCACCCTGACATTTACTGCTGTTGACACCATCTAACAAAGATCCAAGTGTGCAGTCCATTAGTTTCTTGGCTTGTTCTTTGGGAGAAGTATGAAAAATTAAATTAATATTTGCTGAATGGAAAAAGATCAAAAGTTTCTGTAAAATAAATCTTGGTTTACAGCTCCTGAGACACTATTCTAAAGAGGAATGTGTAACATCTAACCAATAATTAAAAAACACTTGAAAGCATCCTTTGAATGGTCTCTTGCTGTATCAATTCATTGGCAGATTCACTGCTGTATCCGAGGAGAAGACACTTAGAGTGGATACAATTTTGGGTTCTCCTAGTTATTTCCAGCCTGATTCTGTGTATCTGACAGTGACAATAGATAGAGGAATATTCAAAATGAAGCTTTCTCATAGTATTTGGTTTAATTCTTTTTTTTTAATTTGCTTTCTTATTAATTTATCCATTAATATTTCCTGTTGCAGTCACTGGGTTTAGTTTCAGCAAGCAGCAGCTTTCCCTGGGCGCTCGGGCAGGGCAGCCGTTCTCTGCCCTCCCGCAGTCCTTCTTGGGCAGCCCCGCACTCTTGCCCCGGCCGCCTGTCAGCTCTGCAGCCCAGTAATCAGCAAAGGAGGAGGAGGAGAAGGGACTCCCATGACGGCCCCTGAAGAGCTTTATTGAGGCATTTCGTCCGGCCGCTTCCCAGGGGCAGTTCTGTCGTGTTCTGGGAGCAGGGGGGGTTCTTAGGGCGGAGCTGGGGTACAGAAACCAGTAGGGAGAAGCCGATGGAGTGGCCAGGGCTGGGGGCATGGGGGGAGTGTGGGGGAACAATGTGGCATCAGAAAGGCCGTGAGTGAACAGATCACAACAATTTACTTTTGTCCAAGCCCCTGGGATGACAGCACAGACATAATTTCAGTAGACAATGCTGCCTAATCATGATTATCACATGACTAACTTTGATATTAGCACAATTTTTAAATAATTACCATTGCAATAATATGTAACTTACCGTGATCAAGCATTATGTTTTATATTTTTAAACTTATTTGAAGGTTTTTTTTCAGTTATTTTTGCTTCAAAATGCAGTTTAATTGACCAGAGTCTAATGGGATTGTGTTGAAACACGAGCATAGCACTGTATGGTCTCATTAGTTGTAACAGCCCCTCTGATAATAAAGCCTTAGTGTAAAAGAACCAGGAAACTAAGTGAACATCCTTTAAAATAAAGGCATTTAAGATTAATTATTTTAAATTATTTTTCCAAGAGAAGTTGCACAAAGAGTTAGCATTCAAAGCAGGAACAGATAAACTAAAATATACTGCTGGGAAGCTCCCAGTGATGGTACTTTACAGTAATTTTTTAAATTTTGATTTTTTAGTGTAAAAGAAAAATTAACATAGTTATTATCAATCTAGTTTAGCTAAAGACTTTAGATTTTGCATGTGTTGTTTATAAAATTGTGCACTAAAGGAAACTGGATGCAGTGCCATCAAGTTTGGGGATGACAGCAGCTGGGGCATGGTGTCAGTGTTCCTGTGAGCAGGGCTGCCATTCAGAGAGGCTTCATTTGGCTGAAGGAATACCACAAAATTCAGCAAGAATAGCTATACAGTACTGCATGTAGGATGGACTAATCCCTCCCCAAAACAGCGCTGTGGACTGACTGGCAGGGAAACAGGAGTCATGGCAAGGATGAAGGCAAATGTGAGGAGGTCATCACTCACCTTTACCTGGCCTTCATCAGCCCATATCTGGAGCATTGTGTCCTTTTGGGGGGCCTCAAGACAAGAAATTGTACAGTTATTCATTTGATAAAAATGAGTGAACTCCCAGAGGACCATGGAAGTGGCTGCACATGGATCAGCTCCCTGGGGTCTTCATGGAGGGGGGTCAGAAGGCAGTGCCAGAGATAAGGGTCATTAATCAAAGGGGGAGAACAAATGATTCACTGTGAGCACAGCTGAAGATCAGAGTGAATTGCACAGAGAGTTGTGAAATCTCTAACCTTGATTCTTTTCTAGACCTGAAGAGCAAGGTCTGGTTTGAATTCAATCAGCACTGACACCTCTTTTGAGTAAGAACTGGACGGAAGTTTTCATGCAGTCCCTTCCTGCCTGTCTGATTCCCTGTGTGCATCCCAACAATGTACCCCAGGCTCAGGCTTCAGCCTGGTGATGTTACATTTTTATATGACAGGATTTTAGAGAGATTTTGTGTTCTCTGTCCCAGTTCTGAGAGCTTTATAATGCTGAAAAGAGTCAAATACTAAATTCCTACAATTTCTGTACTTCCTGGCACTGTATGGTCTCAAAGCAACTTCTGAAGCGTTATTTGATCTGACAAAATGAACTGCGGTAGCCAGTTAAGGGCAGAGAAGTGAGTATGAGCCTTCACAGTTTCTTTCAACATGTGCTTGACTTACTAAGTGTAATATATGGAACTATATCAATTCAGCACTTTTCAGTGACACTTGATGTGTCACTGTTTATATTAGGAACTTTATATTGTGGGACAATAGGATTCTTGAAAGCTTAAAACCATAGACAAACATTGAAACAGAAATATATTAACATGGGCAAAAGCTAGGATCTGGTCTGCAACTGAGATCATTACACAATCTACATTTCAGAGGAGAAGAAATGATTCAGATTAATTTTTTTTTTTTTTGTGAGTATATGGGCCATGTCACTTAGAGGTACAAAAAAATCCACTACATATGCAAACAGGAATGAAGAATAAAAGACATGTCCAAGCAGTTTGAAGAGATTTTCAGTGCAGTTGCTGTTCTGTAAGTTATACAAGATCAAATAACATGAAAAGTCACAAGGTTCAGGTTATTCTTAGGAATATTTTCCTGAAAGCCATTGCTTAGTAGTGAACTTCCATGTCAGAAACCTGAACTTAAGAGAAAGAGATGGAAAGAGGCTATGAACTTTATGTAACACCCTTGGAAATCACTTTTCTTTCTTCCACTTTCTTTTGATCTTGCAAGCAATACACTTTTTTTTTCCCTCACCTAAATAATGAAAATTTTATACCATTATTTTTGTGGCAAGAAAAGCTTTCATTGCCCTTTAGCCTATTAAGTAAATTAATTTCCATTAGTTATTTCACATAAAAAATAATATCTATGAGACTGCCTTTTTTCTACTTTGTTTAAAGCTTAACTGAACAATTCTCTGTTTCATTTCAGCCCATTATTTTGCTTATAAAGAACACTTACCTATCAGTCATAGAAAGCAACACTGAAGGGACCTCATATTTGATCTCAGAAAACAGTTCCAGTGCTCTGGAATTCCTACCATAGGGCATTTTTTTGACTTATCCAAAGATAATTAATCTAAGAAGCTGTGATAAATCTATCATCCTACAAAGCAGAAACACCAGCTACTCATCCCTCATTACACCTGCACATATTTGAAAATTTGACATATTTCTTCTTAGACTAAACTGCATTTACCCCTTTATCTCATGTTTCCTTTGACAACAGTTTTCAAGACTTCTGGCCATTCCTTCTGAATGTTCTGAAATTCATCATTTTTTTTCAGATCTGGTTTTATTTTTAAGGGCTAATCCTATTCCCAACACCCTCTTGCCTGTGGCTTGGTGTCCTTACTGATTATAGTAAGGATATTATTCATACTACCATCCAGATTATTATTTAATATATTTGGTACTAAAAAGAATAATCCTATTCAGTACCCAACTGCATGGAAAAGCAAACCACTGAAAATTACTGGGGAGAAATTTCTAGAACTAGATCATATATCCTTTCTTGCCCATAAGAATGTCATAACATGACATTTAAAGTCCAGAGTCAAGAAATATACAGCTGCTAGCACATATGAACTACTATCAGGTATCACTGTCCAAGTTTATTTGTATCCACTGCATAGAATGTGATCCTTCCGAATGCTGAAAGAACAAAAGAGCTTACTCCAAACTGAAACATGGCCAAAATTTGAGATTTCTTCTTCAGCTTTACATAAAGTTAAAAAGATTAACCCAAAATAAAC
The DNA here is from genome assembly GCA_013399225.1 of Rhipidura dahli. Taxonomy (NCBI): domain Eukaryota; kingdom Metazoa; phylum Chordata; class Aves; order Passeriformes; family Rhipiduridae; genus Rhipidura; species Rhipidura dahli. The sequence continues at coordinate 298,014 of VXAC01006627.1, read as the reverse complement.
CAAAATTATAGCTCAAATGCAGACATGAAAAACAGATGTTGATTACTGTATTGAAAACTGTCCTGTTGTGTATCCTTATACTTGTAGAATTAGTATAATGAGTTAGCATAGATTTTTTTTTTCCTGTTTTTTCTTCTTTCTTAAACAGAGAGAATGGGCTGCTTCCTTTCTGCATGAAGAAAACATTCCTTATGGCCTTTTACTTCCATTACTTCCTCTTTTTTGGAGGAAGAATCTAAAACCATTTGCAATGATTATACAGAATGGACATAACATCGCCTTGGCAGGGCTAGATGTAAGGCTTTCTCAGACTTCAGCACCCTGGATCCATTCCTGATGTAGCCATTCCTGCTCCACTCAACCTGTATGAAACCATATTTGTTTTGCAATGTGGTCCTACACAAATGGCAGGAAGCTGTTCCTCATGTTTACTTTGGGAGGAGATACTACCTTGCTGCTGGAAATAGACTTTGACTATTGCAATCGTAGGAGATAATGACACATCAAAATAGATCTTAAGGTTATGTAAACTGTCTGAAGGAAATACCAAATCTGGCCTGGAAATACAGAGCTCTGTGTTAGTGAACACTAGGCAAAATGCCAGACTGTCACAGTATGTAGTAAAAACCACACTCACTCCAGGGTAGAGAAATATGACGGAAAATCCGCGCTTTACTCGTTTTCAGAAGGGTTTTTATAAGATAGATCACAAAACATGCTAAGTGTCACAAAGCCATTGGTTCTGTGGACTATCCACCCCCCTAAGGGGCTGACCCAAAAATCTAGCACATAGCAGAAAGATGTTTTGCTAACCGAAATATCTCTATCACAGAAAATCAGTTTGCAGATGCAAGAAGCTTACAAAACAGTAGTATTGTTTTGGCTAGAGTATATGGGAAAGAAACAGTCCTCACAGAACATTGCAGAGCTGAGGTTTTCTAGCTAGAAACTTTCTCAGCACCGACACCAGACCTACAATGTATGTAAAATCAGATTTTCTATACAAAAGGGATAACAACTACAGGTGAGTGATGCTGGGTCTGATAGAAGGAGTGGCATCCCTGAGTGTCTGCTATCACACAGACCTTGGAGACTGGTGTCTTAAAATACTCACTGCTGAACAAATTCAAGATGTATATTGTCAAATCTCACCTTTTTTACTTTTAGGTCCCACTTTCTTGGTATAAGAGAAAATCAGAAACAGTAAAAATACCTTTACTGAAAATGTAGAGATTACAGTTGTAAAAAGTGACATTCTGAGGCTTAAGTTTTCTGTCAAGTAGTGGCCTTTTCTTGCATTAATGAAAAAGAAGGTTGCACGTTCTTGTGCAAAGCCCTGAGCTCAGGCAGCAGTTAAATATGTTCTTAATTTTCATCAAGGTTTTGTGAGCTTTGAGCTTGGGCCTTATCCTAAGCATGCATTCCTTTGGCCTTTTGTCAGGATTTCTAGACTACTCTTCTGAAAATATTGTATCTAGTTGTGGAAAAACTGATAAAACATTTCTTTTTCAAAGAAGTAAATGCTCTCCTAAGGTAGCCAAACTATTTTTTTCAGGCAGAAACTAAGCATCTGATTCTGATGCTCTTGCTGCATTATAGAATGGGAAAAACTAATAAATGAATGAACCATGTCTTCCTGGCTTATGAGAATTTTCATTCTTCCTCTGGGAATAAATATAATACTGTAGATGTGCACAGTTTAAATAAACAGATCTAGCAGCCTCAAGAACACTATTTCTTTGTAGTAGTAAATAAGAAAAATTATATATACAATGCCTTAGAATAAAAACATATCATTTACAGAACACATTAGTCCTGCCAAATATGAGTATATACTGATGAAATGATATTTGCAAGCACATTGGTCCATGAAATGTGCTGTTTCATAGCTGATTTGAAGACCTGTTTAATTTCATTCCAATACACATATATTCAAGTACTAGAACACAGTTATTGAAAAGTATCCTTTCAAAATTTCTAATGAGTCTTGCCCTTTGGTATTTAGTGCTGACTGTGCAAATGGTATTCCTTCCTCTCTCATTTCTCAATAGACAGTATATACAGTTACAAGTTACATGCAGGTAAATATCCAAAACAAGATGCAAGTAGGTTGAATGGTCACTGGTAATAATCATATTTATGGGCAATGGAACTCAACTCATCCCACTGAAATTGTGTATTATGTGAACAGGGTTCCCTTGTTCCTTCACGTAGAGATTCTGTCATCACCCCAGAAATGAGCCCCCAGGAGTGAGAGGTGGACAGCTTCAGCATTCTCCTTTTCCCTTTGGGTGGTGCTTGAGTACAGGAAGCAGAGTCTGCCTTCCTGGGATGGTTTCAAAGTGGTCCTAAACTTAGAGATTCAGCACAAGGCAAGTATGGGGAGGAAGCTATAGTTTGAACACAGGGTTTGGATCTAAGCTCTTAGTATAAACGGTGTGAAATCCTGTACACAAGACTGATATATATGAATACATATTAGTAAATGACTCCTCAAAATGGTGCTTCTTCAAAGAAGAAAAAACTCTTGTGAATCAGAATAAATAAATAAAACAACATTTATAATTAATATTAATAAAAAACAACAGAAAACAACATTAATATATTCCTCAGAAAGTACCTTAGCATGGTGATTTCTTCACATAAGAATTTATGGTAAAGGCCCTCTAGGTAATGTTACAGGGCAAGAAAGCTTGATCAGGTCAGTGGTGGGGAGATGGGGAATGTAGTTTGCTCCAAGGGTTTTATGATAACGGAATCTTAGATGTTTACAGCACAAAATAGCATTTGGTAAGTCTATTCCTGGCAGGAGCTTGTAAATCTAAGCACAGTGAGAGTGCTCTTAGCCAACAACTTGTTTCCTTTACTGTTTTAGCACAAGATCAAAGAACGTAAGCAAACAGAGTATTTTGGGGTTGTATTTTGGTTGTATTTAGGCTACCAGATTTTTTTTTTTTAATGTCAAATACTTGGAAAGTGATTACTTTGAAGAGAAACCTGATGATACAGATTAAATTAATATCTATCTGTAAAAGTACTCATTTTGCGTTAAATCCTGAAGTACCGCTGTATGCCTGTCTTGGGAAACACTTCTCAATTTTAATTGCTAAACTTTAAAATTATTCTCTAAAAAAATAATTTCCCAAGCAGCCCAAGATGTTGGCTTTTTTAAAATAATGCAGTAGGTTGAATCCTATAAGTAGGTGACTTCAGCCTGAAGGATTTCTTGAAAGAATTACTATTTTTACCTATTTAACCTTTTGTTTTTCTTTTATTCTGACAGTTTAAGTGAGTCATCTTACTTCTAAATAAACAGGACTGAAACAATGCTTGAACAATATTTTTTTCAGCTAAATAATTAAATATAACTTATTGTGTGACATCCATATTCTACACAATTATAAACAATATTTCTGACTCCATCCAACCAGGGAAAAGTAGCAATGAGGTTCAATATTAAGATGGGCCTATTTTTTAATACTATAACAAATAGTTATATTTAGGTTACATTTGGAAAAATATGTCTTTACTGTGCACTATACTTTTGAGTTCATCTACTTAGTATAGTACTGACATGGATGTATATATTTGTGCAGATGCAATAATAATATTGGATTTGGTTTACAAAGCTCTTTGAAAGGCTCAGATTTCATGTTGATTAGGAAGTTAATAATCATCTCTAAACTATGATTTTAGTCTAGCACTTATCTAATGCAGATTTTGTTCAGCCCACCTCCATACCACTCCTTCACAGGCTCTTTGTATTTTGAGCACATGGATTAAAACAGAACTAGGTGTTTCATTTCTAAATGAAATACTCCCACACACAACCATGAACACATATGTACAGTAATAAATGTATAAAACCATGACCTACCTTTCTCCTAGAAGTGTTCCAAGATTAATTTTTAGTTTTTCCACGTTTTAATATACATTTATGCACCTATTGATAACCAGAAAATGTGTTAGAAGACAGGCTATGGGAAGAAAAGAGAGATTATATTAAATCCTAGAATTCCCTCAAAGAAATTGTTTATCAATGGATAAACAATTATGGATTTTTAATAAAATTATAAATAATTATAATAAATATAAAAATTAATTTATCCATAAATAAAATTATGGAATTTTTTTTCATAAACAATTATGAACAATTATTGTTATGGATGCTATTTTCCTCAGGAATTCAGTA
>VXAC01006627.1:233816-293723 GCA_013399225.1 Rhipidura dahli | reverse complement strand
ACAAAATGTTATCAGTGTTATAACTACTATTATAAAAGATATATTTATATATATAGGTTTATACAAGCTGCTTTTAAAAATATGTGGATTCATGCAGTTCAAAAGTCTTGTTATTTCTAACTAGGATATTTCATTTCAGGATAAGAATAATTTGAAACAGTTAATATATTTTTCTAAGCATCAAAACATTACTTGATATGTAATAAACAGACTCATAAGCATAATTAGAGAATTTAACTACCTAGACGTTTTCTTCGTATGCCTTTACGTGATCCATATAAACCAGTTATCTCTACCTACACCCTGTGCCATTTGAGAGAGTGAAATTAGCATTCTATTTTTGGTGGCTTGCTTGTTTGTTTTTGTCTAAAGCAACACAAGGAAAAACAAGCTGAAACAGAAAGAACTTCCAGACAGGATATGTGATAAAAGACAATCTGGCAAGATATTGACATTGACAGAATCCTTTTTTTTTCACTTTATGTATCTTTTGTAACACCCACTTTTGCATTTGCTTTTTTTACATGTATCTTTTTCTTCTTCCTTTCGGACATGTGATTTAATATTTGATACACAGAAAAGAAATAACTTTAGGGTAAGGAAAAGCCATGTTTTCCTTGGGCTTATGGATACAGACACATAGGGAAATCACAGGAGCTGAGAACCCCCTTGTAAACGAACAGCCTGTCTGCCAAATTTACTAAGATACTCTTAAAATATTATAGTCTGATATAGAATGCTTCTTTTTGGAACAATCACTTGTGTGTTTAATTATTCCTCATAAAACTTTTTTTTCATAAAAACTTGAAGTTGCTTGTTGTGCAGATACTACATTTGTGCCCTGGGGCAAATTTCTATGTGGGATTGGTTTATCACACAAAAGGTGTTGGGAAAACATTTCACACTAGGCAGTGTCCTCCTGTAAATTTGATCCTTTGGGATAATTTATTGTGATGGAATTCTAAAACATCTGTGTCTGATTGAGTTTGTGGGCACAGAAAGCAGAACACTGTGCTTCAATGACAATGTGTGTTCAGAGAGCAAACAGCCTGGCATATTTTTGTTGTCTACAGCAGATCTATCTGCTGCAGATAAACAAGGATTTTCCTAACAGAGGTTATCAACATAACATAACAATATTGAAATTCATTAAGCATTAAACATGGGTTTACTTTCCCTTCTTTCAGGCCGAGGTTGCAAAGAAATGCAAGGACAAATTTGCATTTAAAATTACTTAGAGCCAAAACTGGTATTGTTTGATTAGTGGTGGATAAGTTTTATGTATTGGGGTAAAGTATTTTTATATTGAAATGATCTTATCTAGGAGCACTCAAAAACCTGACTTGGCCATTGTGTGGTCCACTGACTGTATCAGAGGCCAAAGATCCTAATTCCCACTACCTAAGTCAATGCCTAAATGTCAGTTGCAGGCAGCTGAAATAAAAATTAAAGCAGATGCTTCTGGCATGAAAAATTGATCATAATATGGTGATCCAAGTTTTAATAGGCAGAAAAAGCTACACCATCTTCACATTATGCTTGTCTATCAAAACCCACTGATATCCAATTAACAATGTGAATAGAATGTACAGCTAATAAAGTACCTGCAGGAGTAATATTATCAATGGTCCCTGCGCCTTAATAAATACTGAGCAATCAAGGATTAGTATTACAGTATCTAATTCTTTTTGACATACCCTCTATGTGATGGGAAGCCTGGAAAACTCTCTCAAGCTTTGACCACCCGCATGTTTTTCTTGTATTGCAGACCACTTGCCTCTCTTTGTGTGAATAATGAGCTGACCCTGTGGAATGAAAGTGCGTAAGAATTTTGTATGAAGTCGAGGAACTCTTTTCAGACAAGAAGATTTTGCTAATGGAACAAATTTTCTGTAAAAAAAGTGCAGAGTAAAACTGCCATGCTTGTGCAGACACAGTTGCTGTAAGCAAGACAATGAAAGTTTGCACAGTTCAAATTCTTAGCTATCAGAAATTTTGATTCCCTCACCAAAATATACACAGCATTTTCATCCTTCAAAGGAATGTCGTGATAACTGATGAGAGCAATAAAATCACAGAAGTGCCATGTTTACAGGTAATGAAGTGAGCCATGAGTAAATGTTGATATTTGAACATGCATACGTATTTATAAACAGACATACTTTCATATACATATATATATATATATAAACACAGAAGAGGAGAGATATGGGGAGAACATTTGAAATATTTTATAGCTTTCTATCACTGAAAAGGCTGTATTTCCATTGGCTGGAAATATTAAGAAACAGGTTTGCTACTTGTTACTTTGTTTGTAAACACTGATAATACCGTGTTTACAAACACTGATAATATACACAAAAATACAGTGACTGTGTTAGATATTAGCCCAAATAATTATTGAACTATCCAGGAACCAAGACATATTTCATTCAACTAATAATGTTGATTTATTGATTATTGTTATGGGCATTGTGTTTAGAAACAGAAAAAATTAACTTGATGTCTGAAGGCTAGATCTGTGTTTTTTGAGACTCTGAGACAGCAACTACTGTATCTAATTTTGACTCATAAATTTCTTTCTGCATTTGGACACTGGGAAGTAACAGATTGTCCATGGTATTAGAAGGTGTCAGCAGAATCTGTGTCATATTTGGTTCAGACTAGACTAAATCCAGCAGGAAATACTGATGCTTTTATTTTATTGGGAACATTTCACTTTCCCTACATTTAAGTTTTCCTTAGGATTATGTATTTATTTATTTATCCCTTAAGTTTTAGAAAAATGGGCTCGGGACTGAAAAAAAAAATGTTCCTGATGATTAAGTTTGCCCATCCTCCCAGTTCATAAATGTCATTAGGTAGGCTTGTTTTTGTCCATATTTACTTTGATCTAGACAGAAGAAATAGGAGAGGTGGAAAAAAAAAAGTTATTGTAAGTTGTAGTCCAAGTACCTATTTTAGACTGAAGTGCTCTTACTTTAGGAAATCATGAGATTCCCTGAATTTTTTATTCCATTAGTAGTTGCTAATTTGCATTTTTGGACAATGGAACTTGGGATTCTGGTTCCAAAATTTGTCAACATTCATCTTTTATAGTGCTCTTGTGTTTCCCCTCTGGCCAGGAAGTGTTTCCTGTGTCTGTGTAGCTTCCTTTTGTTAGGGGGAGGGGAGATAAAAACCTTGCACATTCCCCCTAATCCTATCACATATTAAATCACCTCATTCATACTGACTTTACCAATGCTGCTTTCTCCGTTTCCCGAGTTACTTAGCAACAACCATCCCTCCCTTTTCCACTCCCCCATCCAACCTTTCATTTTTTTCCCCCCTTTGCAATCACAATTTCCACGCTGTTTAGAAAAATGAGGATGCTCAGCAGCATAGGGCAAGCTTTTCCTTCCAAACTCCTTTTTTATGCCTGCCAAATCCTTCTCGGCTCCAAAATAAAAATCCAGGCTGCCTGCATATGTGTAATCAAAGGTTAAAAAGCACCCTGGCTGACACCACGCATGTGTTAATCTGTGCTGCAGCAGAGTGCATCATTTCCACTTTGACCTCAGAGTTAATCTGCATTCAGGCAGAAGCTCCATTGCTTTACTCCTTCTTTTTTTCCCCCCTCCCATTTACTCATTGTTGCTTTATTGTATTTTGTTGCATGTGTGTCAGCGGTTCCATAAATGTGTATGTGCTCCTTTGCCTGACTGTTTTTATTCTGTGACTGACTGTGATTTTTGCTTTTTGTTTGGGTTTTATTTTTTTCTTTTTCTCCGAATTATATTATTTCCCTAGATTTGGAAGCTGCCTGCTGCCTNGGGGGGAGTTGTGAGGGCCTGGAAAAGAGATGATTCCTCCAAATCCAACAAGCCTGGGGAGCACTGCATCCTTGAATTCTGCATTTTCTCTCAAAATGATGCTGTGGGCACTTCTGTTCCTCTCTCTCATCCAGTGGTAAGATGCGTTTTCTGATTCTGTTTGGGAGGGTGGGGGGAGAGGAAGGGCTGGAGGGGTGAAGAATCTGTGAATTTGCTGAGCTGTGGTGAAAATGCCAGAGGTTCGGATAGTGGCATTGCATTCATCTATCTCCCAGCAGCTGAGATCTTAGAATGTTTTATTTCTCTTACAATTGTCGCTCTGACATGGACAGGGAGGGCGAGCAGCGGGTGTGTGTGATGGTGGTACATGCCGGGGTGTTCATAGAATTTGGTGCCATATTAATGAAGCCTTTTATCTCTAAATTAATTGCTTGCTCCGGTGCATGGAGTTATATGGCAGCTGTGCTTTGTGGGCAGAATGTCCGTGCATTCCTGCTTGTTTTCCCGGAGCGGGCAGCCCCATCATGGCTGTGCGGGGCTGCGGGGCTGAGCGCCGGCGAGGGGTGGGCAGGGCTGAGCACCAAGGACAGCGATGCGGGTCCCGCACAGCTCCCCCGGCTCCGCACAGCTCCCCCGGGTCTCCCACAGCTCCCCCGGGTCCCTCACAGCCTTCCCGGGTACCTCACAGCCCCTCGGGTCCTTCACAGCCCCCTGGCCCGGCACATCCCTCCCGAGCGGGCGGCCGCGGCTCCCCAGGGGATGCGATAGTTTTCGGATTCGAATGAGCTGAATGTCTCCAATAGCATTTCCCCCCCACCCGACACGTTCTGCTGACAGACAACCTGTGCGTGCTGCATATGTGCATCGGATACCTAAATGGAAAGGGGTAAAAATCCCGACAGCAGAGGAAGCAGGAGTTCATATGTGGATGAGCAGAAAGTGGAGGGCGGGAGTGTTGCTGCAGTGCCAAGCATTGCGCTGGAGCAGATGTTCTTGCACAAATGTGTGGACTGTGCATTTAACAGGTTAGATGAGAAAATATCTCTGCACAGCAAAGTGTGTGGCCTTTTAAGAGGCAGTAGAGTGGTCCCCACAGCTGCATAAGCCATGTGGTCACTAATGTCCTCGAGAAGTTAGTGCCCACTCTCTTTGCTACTACTAATGCTGGATTCACACAGGCTCCTCAAAATTACCTTCTTTCTCCTTTCTTCCTTTTGTCTGGACACTACCATACCAAAAAGTGAGTTCTTTCTGGGTTTTTTTATTTAAGAAAAATCAGACTTCATACCTGCAATGGTAGGATCTTAGTTCTAAACCAAATAAAAGGCTAAAATGATTGGCCAGAGAAATTAAAAGTTGCTGGATTTTCAAGTAACTTTTTTTCACACAAAAGAAACTTTGTAAAGCATTCCTGTGAGAAGAAACTAAAAATAGCTGAAAACTGAGTAGAAAATGGAATAAAACTCGGTGGGCCTACCATGAGGGTGTTTTGGTGTTGGGAGCAACACAGGTATGAGGTATGTCTGACCCTTACAGAACCAGTTATGGTTACTATCTGAACACAGAAATGGAAAATGCAATTTTTACAGGATTTTATGACACGGACTTTCATATTATTTTGACATAAAATTTCCACTAAAATAATCCCAGTTACTTATTTTAGCACACTTCCTTCTTTTCACTCATCTTTCAGAAAAGCATTGCCTGAGAGGAATTTTGCCAAAATTATTTCATAAGCTTTAAAAGAAACCCTTCATAGTGCAACTTAAAGTTTTATCTCAGCAAAAAGTTCTGTATTCTGCTCACAGCTATCTGATAGCCAAGATGGTTTCCTCTAACAGCCTCCCAACCTCATAATTTTAAAGAATAAGTCATAGACAGAGAAATAATAGCTACAAGTAAAGGGAAAATTATTCTCAGTCCTTTAGAGAAACATTTTAAATGAGTCAACATGCAAATATTATTTTAATTCATAAATTAACATTTTCCTCCTCCTGTTTTGGAAGAAACCTTATTATTAGTTTTGGAAACTCAAGGACCAAGATAGAGTTATAAAAGTTGAACTTAGATACCATTTATTTATAGCCAGGATGACGGGTTTGCTTTGTTAAAAACTCATCAAACTCTTCAGAAGGAGGGGAATATTGTTATATTTTGTGTCACTTTTCTTGGCCACTGAAATTTTGAAGGGACAACTGAACACTAACGAAGGTGCTCCATCTTAAACATCTGAACAAATGTGTTGACATCAATCAGAATACACACAGAATTTTAAATATTTGCAAAATCTGGTAAAGTAATTGAACACATTTGATTACCATTGCTGTGCAGAAATTTGAACCGTATTAATACAAAAAATTACTCTGTAGAGAAATTTATTGTTGCAAAATCATTAATATTTAGAAGATTGAAGACAGAAGGGGAGAGTTAAGACATCACTCAGGCAATAAAAGAAGTAGCTGGAATTCTGGCATTGACTTCAGTAAATCATTATTTGAATGAATTCAGAACAAATGTCATTTTACAACACTGCAGTATTTTACCTTTACAGAATTTGTATCAGTTTTGTTAAATGCATAAAATACATCCTTACAGCAGGGCACACTAAAGTTTTAGTGCTTTTGTACAGGTGATTTCTCTACATTCATAATTGGACTGCAAACTCATTGCATAAAGTTCCCTCATCATCTAATCCCTCAGATTACTGTTACAGTAGTGTGCAGTCCATCACATGGTCTTGGAGCTGTGTTCAGTGAAAAATAGTCAGATCAAGCTTCCAATTTAAAAAAAAAGTATATAAAATTGTATATTAAAAAAATTTCATATCCAGAGACAATTTAAAATTATTATTAAAGAAATTTATTTTACACCTGATGTAGTTTAATTTGAACTAATTATCTGATTGTCCTTACTGAATATACAATTGGTATTTAAAACATTACATACAATAGAACTCATCAGCAAAGTTTCAAAATTATTTAAAGCTGTGCTCTACACACTATTTATATATGGATTTTATCAGTTATTTTTGCAAAGCTTTAACAAATTGCCAGCAAAAGCTACATAATACACTAGAAATTAATGTTCAGGTGGGAAATGTGGGACTTTTTTTTTCACTTTTTAGTGCCCAAGTAGTTTCATAGCAATATTTTTATGCTGCAGCTACATGCCTAAAACTGAAGACTGTCAAGTCTGATCCAAAAAAACACCATATATAAAGCAATAGTTTTAGCATCAAAATAGTTTGGTGCCTAAGTAAGTACTTGTATTTTTATTAGTAAATTACTGAACATGGGTGTAAATAAAATTGTTTTGCTCTTGTAAAGTGATGTTATATAATAGCAAGGACTAAAAGAATATCCCTCAGATAGACAGTCACTTAGAATTAATGTAAAACTTGCTAACATCAGTTTGGTGTTAATCCTGCAGCTGTAGTTATTCATACACTTCCAACATTTTCACACAGTGTATAACAATAACCCACAGATCCCATTACTGGAATAAGGAGTTGCTCAGCAGGAGACAACTTCTCACCTCACAAGGATTGGTCCCCTTTAAAGAAGTGTCATGACAGAAGATGTGAACCTAAGTGCTATTAAAATATGACTTTATCCTTATCTATGTTATTATGAAACTGAATATTTTATGTACTTCAGTGTTTGTATCAGCAGAACTAAGGCTGTGTGGACACTGGACCTGCACTACTTGAGCATGTCAGGGGGAACAAGGGGAATGAGCCTACCTACGAGTTTTTCATAGCCATGCTGCACTCCTGACTTCTGTGAGCTGTAATACTGGGACACAAACTCAAAACAACTATTATTGTCATAAAAAGAGTACCAAAACTACTGACCTAAAGTAGATTTGAAAAATAAGTTTAATTCTATTATTAGTAACTTGATGGAGCAAAAAAAGACTACAGTCACTGTTTCCCTACCTGAAAATACATGATTTAGAAATACAGATGAAACGCTTTAACTAACTTCTGCTGTAGTGACTAAACCACCTAAACATAACTGGCATGCCAAAACTCATGTATTCCAAAATACTCCAGTGAGTACTCAAAGCGATGTTAGATGTCTTTTGAAAAGTTTGCATCTTTGAAAATCTAAAAAGTGAAAGCTGGTAATAAAAACTACAGAAACTAACTACAGTAAAAATATCTTAGGAAATTAATTTGCTCTTTTAATATAATATTTCCCATATTATTCATATTATATGTCTTCTCCATGCCCATTCAAAATGTTCATGATTAATGGTAATCTGGAAAAAGTATCCTGTTGATTTGGATTGTGGTTGCATTGTTTTCCTTTATGCTACATTTGTTTTATTGACATAGGTTACTAAATTCTGTAACAGTTGCACAAAAATTTAAAAGGGAAGAATAGAAGTGAATGTATGAAAGGAAAAGAAGCAAATGTCTTGTCAGGGGGAACTCAGAAATGTCTAGGTCTCAGTCCCAGTACAATTAAACTCCTATATTCTTAAGTAATGACCAACACTTTCTCCAACAGAGAACTGAATTGTGAATTGAATAATAAATTATTAAATTATTAGATAAAACATTAGACACAGGTGAGCAGTAACATGCTTATAGGATGGTTGATTTTTCTACAGCACCTTGCAGACATACATCCAAGTAAGTTCCAAAGCAGAGCCAGTTTTAGGGTCAGTAGCTCTGGCTGGCACTGTCCTGCAGAGAGAGATGGACTCGCTCATTTGAAGCTGGCTCAGTACCCTGCAGCCTTCCCCTTGTTACAGTGAGTGTCAGCCACTCCAGCTGTAAAAATTCTACATACTCCTACATACAGAGATTCCATTAGGGTGATCATTTGATTATTTATTTTTTAGCATTCATCAGGATAACTGGAGTGGACTGTTGGTGCAGTCTGAGCTGCAGCTTTGCAAACGACTGTACCTGCAGCTCCACTCACAGAAAACTTTAGTGCAGAAAGAGAGGTGGCTTTTGTGAGACTGGCAGTGACTTTTGTAAGACTGCAAATGAAGAACAAAGTGGAAGCTGGGGGCTTGATTAACGTGAATTCAAGCTCAGNCTTTTCCTTCCAAACTCCTTTTTTATGCCTGCCAAATCCTTCTCGGCTCCAAAATAAAAATCCAGGCTGCCTGCATATGTGTAATCAAAGGTTAAAAAGCACCCTGGCTGACACCACGCATGTGTTAATCTGTGCTGCAGCAGAGTGCATCATTTCCACTTTGACCTCAGAGTTAATCTGCATTCAGGCAGAAGCTCCATTGCTTTACTCCTTCTTTTTTTCCCCCCTCCCATTTACTCATTGTTGCTTTATTGTATTTTGTTGCATGTGTGTCAGCGGTTCCATAAATGTGTATGTGCTCCTTTGCCTGACTGTTTTTATTCTGTGACTGACTGTGATTTTTGCTTTTTGTTTGGGTTTTATTTTTTTCTTTTTCTCCGAATTATATTATTTCCCTAGATTTGGAAGCTGCCTGCTGCCTGAGCTGACGTTTTCTGATTATATCTGCAAAGGGCTTGTGCAGATCTAATTTCTCTCCTCCTGCCTATTAATTCCCGCAGCTGGGCGCAATATCTCATCCCACTGACGGGACCTGGTAGGGANGTTCCAGTGCTCTGCCACCCTTAACATAGAGAAGTTCTTCCTCATGTTGGAGTGGAACTTCTTGTGTTTCTGTTTATGGCCATAACAACTTGTCCTGTTGCTGGGCACCGCTCAGAGTCTGAACAAATACATATAAATATACAGATTAAGAAAAAAAATGACAAAACCTGACACGATGTCAGAGCTGAAGGTTTTTTTTTTTTTCATTTTCATGCTCCATAGCCTATTTAGTGTTGTACTTTTTGAAACAGATTTCTATTGCAATACAAATTTCTTTTAACACACATTATAAGATATAATTGTCCATTTTCTCAATTTTGCCTAAGAAACCAATACCCTATCTGACACCTAATGCTGAAAATCTCACCAGTTCTGGGAATCTTCTCACATGACAGGGCTCCTTTTATCCTCTCAGTAATCCCTGTTCCACTGAAGTCAGTCTATTGTTGAAGGAAAAGCCAGGACATACCCCGTATAGATTCAAACAGGTAGTTTTGTGCTCATCCGAGAACCAGCAAATCACCCCAAGTTAAATTATAACTTGGTAAGGATCTTCAGAAAGTGTTTCTTACACTGCATAGTGTTTTTGCAGAAAGCTCTCAACCTACATTCCAGCTAACTGATTTACAATACCTCTATTTTTTCCTTCAATCCTTCTTTTTTATTCTATACAGATGATCAGTTACAACTTTACACTCCAGCTCACAAACTGTAATGTAAATTGATTTTAAGTGGCACATAGGCCTTTTCCTGGCCCTCTGGACACAAAGGAATTTCTCCATTCTAGAAAATGAGTTGTTTTCTGTTAATGGAAGTTCTGAACAAGAACCAGGGAGGCTTTTTGGCAATACAGGAGAAAGAAATGCGTTCATTTTATTTTTAGAAAAGGTATGACCGCCGATGATAGAAATGGACATCCAGATACATTCACTGGAAGTAGATGTAAACTTTCTGGGCTCAAAGCAGGAAGCTGTTTACTTAGAACAAAATATGTTTCTTATACAATGAATAAAAAGACTGCAGAAAGTACCAGGAAAGAAACATAAATTCCAGGAAAAAAGAGCCCATCACCACAGTCAGGCAAATATAATTATAATTGGGTAAGGAAGATCCTTTCTCATGGAATAAGACTAAAACTCATTCAGCATCAATGAAATTAGGGACTACAATCTCCCCTAGGGAAAATATCCAACACACAATAACCAGGGTGAAGAGATATTTTAGGTGATGGAGAGATAAGAAAGGAACAGAATAAAGTGTCCATTCTAGATGTACTTTTTAGACTCAATATGATGAGTGACTTTTGATGACTTTAAACTTAGCATTCATTGCATGCTTCCCTGGGATAATGGATTATGGCCTAAATTGTCATGATGCTATAAAAAGCAGAGCATGAGAGTCTGAATTCACCTAGAGTGTATACTTGTGGAGGTGCAATGTCTTTACTGGCGTTTTATTTATGTGGGCACCTGCCTCAGAAGAGATCTGGTGCAGGAAGTAGGAGCTTTGCTGTTTGAATTGGGTCTGGTTTCCTATTTTGATGTCAAGAAGTAACCTACTTATTTGATTCTTCTAATTAAGAAGAAATTTAGCTTTGCATTAAGACAGAAAGTGGTGAAAACAGCAAAACAGAAAATAATATTACTTGCTTTTAAATTTGTAATATGAAGTGGTTAAAACTTAATTTATATCAGAATGTATAACCATCTCCTTCAATGTGAGAAATTCACAAAAGACCTATATATTTTTTTCATCCATATGAAAAGAGGATGGGTAGAGGGAGATAGTGAGTACATATTTCATGAGTTCCAACACCTGCCAACTGGCTCAGACAAACTGAGGTAAAAGAGAGGCGGTGGTGATAGGTTGAAGAAGACTATTGAGAGAAGAGTGAAGATTATATCTAGTGTGATTCTGGGGTATTTGTATAGTTGTGACAGGAAATTAATATGCAAGTCTTGTCAGACTGAATATTGGGTATTCAGTCTGACACACGGTTATATCCTCTTATTTATATAACAGTAATATTTTTAACACAACTGCTGTCAAAAAAAGGAGGCTTTAATGCTGATGAAAACCACCAGTGACTGCATAAGCAGAAGAGAAATGGTAACAAGCAGAAGAGAAATGGTAACAAGCAGAAGAGAAGGTAACAAATACCTTCCCATGAAAATGACTACCTCAGCTGCATAATGTGTTTTCATGTGATGTCCTAAGCAACACAGAAAAAGTTGACTACAGCAGCTTTACTTGTTCTCTCTTATATAAAGGGCATAGAGTACACAGTGAAATAATCCCTGGCTGAAAACTTATGAATATGTTTTTCTTTTTAATAAGTGAGATGGTGCAGAGCCCAAATATTTATATAGATTAAAAGAGAAGAAAAATATTTTAAAATCCATTAAACTAGCATTTCATTTCATAGGAAATCTCTAGCTGCATGTTTCTGGAAGAGGAGAGACTACACCAGGGATATTTCTGCCCTTCTCTTTTGCTCTTATCCTCTGCTATTGGCAGCTGCCAGATGCAAAATACATGGCACAAAATATCACTGATTTGACCCAGAATAATAACTATATTATGCTTACTGCAAAGTGATAGCAGGCAATAGAAATCCAGTAAATCATACAAGAATCTTAGTGCAATAGCTAATCACCACTAAGAAAGAAAATCACTATTGTTTAAATCAGATTTTCATACCTTGAGGATAATTTCTATTTTTTCTGATCAAGTGGAAGGACATTTTCACACATATTCAGTAAAGAACAACATAATGTGTAGGCCTAGCTGTGGAATGTGGCCATTGTGTATGAAACTAAATATTACTCTTACAAGATAGAACATACATCTATTTGCAGACAGCCAGTAAAACATTAAACAAATACAATTTTTACCATACCTAAAGCAACGTAAACAGATTACTGCCATAAATAAAAGATCAATATATGTAAAAAAAAATTTAAAATAAATGAAGGATAACAATGAGCTTTTTGAAGGAACGGAATAAGAAGTTATTTACTTTTTATGCTTGCATTAGCTCTTTCCAAATCATGCAGGTAGTCATGTATGAAATAGTATTTTTTACTGAATGTTGTCTTGGACTTTGGTGTGAACCCTTGCGATGAAAGGCTACCTTTTTTTGGAACAGCTTATTTTCTTCAGCTTCTTGAATGCTCCATGTTCTGCTGAAAAATACTTCTGGTTTTATACAATGATGAGAAATGCACCTTAAAGCAGATCTCATGTATACCCATAATAATCTTCTGCCAGAATTTCCGCCTCCCCCCCCAAAAAAGTGGGTGATATGAGAAAATTAAAGTTTACCTTCACTAGTGGTTCAATGTTATATTGTGTAACACAAATGGCATGTTCCGGTCATATGAAGCTTTTGTTAATCTGTATCAAGATATCTTCAGATCCAAACAGAAATCTGCCTGCTGCAACAGATTGAGGATTATCCACTGAATTCCACTTTCATTTAATTCCCTTAGATTATTTTTCAAGAGAGAGAAAAACAGCAGAAGAAAGAATGAGAAAGAGAACCACTAAGAGCAGTTCATCAGATAGTGCTAGAAAGCCTTACTAAACTAATGAATGTATTATTCAATATATTATTAAGTGATGCACTTCTGATACCTACTAAACTACACATGTTTGCTAAAGCTGGAGAATTGTGTCACCAAAGCAGAATGAGATGTGCCCATGACAACCAGACATGGAGATCAGTTATCTCTTGGCCATTTTATGTACATCACATGGAAGAGTGGTAGAGTTTGTACTCTGCTTTTCCTATCTAAAAACTAGTGAAGACACAAAAGACTTCACACTACAGATTAGCACTAAAAGGGCTTCAGTCAGGTGGACAGCAGATACTGAAGCAGGCAAGAGAAAACAGTTTATCAAGGAGTCTACCATGACTTTTCCCCTCTGCTACCCTGATTAAAGTGTCTGGTTTCTACTGTTTTAGCCCAAAGAGCCATTCTTCCAAAACTTAAGCTTTTAAACTGACTCTCTGTGCACAAAAATAATCACCTGACTCCCCAAAAATTAATAATATAATTCTATAAGTAGACCATTAGCTCATGCTTATTTTTGGGAATGGACAATATTTTCAAGACAACTGTGAAACCATGGCACAAACAGATAAAACAGGAAAGGTGAACAGGCACACAAATGCCAGTGAATGAAGAATGCCACCATATAATTGATATATAATTAAAATTACAGTCAGCTTGACCTTCTTAGATGAATTACTGATAGCTTTTAGAGTTACTTAATTTAGAGAGTAAGGACTTCAACTATGAGTCCAGGAAGGTTGTACACTTGCTATGAATAAGAGGCAGAATTGAACCTGGTCTGGAAATGAATTAGGAAGACTGGAATGATACAACATTTTTAACATAGTGACAAGAAGCCAGCTTCAAACAGAAAACAAGTGCAGGGATTGGGAAGATGAGTTATTATGTTCAAATTAACAAAGATGATAAATTTAGAGCAACCATTTGTATGAAGTGAAGAGAGCCTGGGTGTGTTTTGAGAGTCAGAGACCAGAGATTTCACACTTGAACAAGAACAAAAGTGAGAAAGCTGGTAGTGGCTTCAGAAAGAAGATGGGACATGCGAATCATGTAATAATATTTACACTGCCAAGAACTGTCTTAGTAGCTGAACTTGAATATTAAAAAGACACCTTTTGGCTTCTCTATATGTAACTTAAATGATGCATTTTGCTCCTCCAGCCTATGAGGGCTCGAATGTGTTTGAGTATTACAATTTTGTATTGTAATGGAGCAAAGAAGGTGAAGGGAAGGTGAAGATTTGGAAGAGGGGAAGGTTACCAACAGTAACGTACTTGGAGGTCCTTAGAACACAATTACAAATATTGCTATTCTTTTACTGAAACAAAAAAATTAACCCAATGCAGTGTTTCAAAATAATGATTTGGAATATGGCTGTGTCATCCATATGTCATCCATAGTAGTATGTCATCCATATTACTTCTAACCCTTGTAGCCAATTACATACATTAATCAAACCCACTCTTAGCTTCTGCTTGTACTTGCTCTCTTTTCCAGTTATGAGGCATCCAGCTTTCTTTAGTCCTGAATAACATCTACTTATAAAACAAGTTTCTACTAGCTTTCTCTGTAAAATTTTCTTTCCTTTTACAAAGAAAAACTTCTCTGACCAGAATCAATCACAGTTTATAAAGTAAAATTCTATAATGCTAATGAGAGTCAAAAAAGGTATGCCAAAACATTTGTGGAGGAAAAAGAAAATTCAAGGAAATATATGTTTTTGTATGTATGGAATAGAAATTACTCCTAGTTTCCTGGTGTTTTGACGAGCTTTAATAGTCACATTCAAATGCAAGGGATGGGAAGATAGGCTAGCAGTGATCATTATGCCTAGCCCACTCAAATGTCAAAAACTTCAGAGCTAGGTAGAATTTGCATGTTATGTGCCTTACCTTTTACTTAGTGGAGATTGATAGAAAGAGAAACAAAAAGATAAGACAATGAGTGAATGCATACACAGTTTCTTCTCACTAAAATAGACTCACCATAGTATTTATTAGTTAGGACCTTCAAAACAACTGACCATTTTTTCAGAAAAAAGATTCTGAAATTCTTGCATATAAAGCTGAATATACTTGTCTCTGGAAAAGTGCAGCATAAATAGACAAGTAAGATGTGGCAGCTTTGCATCACAATTTATGTGGTGATTTTTGGAACCACCATGTGTGAATTCAGCTGCAGCCCAGCAACACACCATAGCCACTGCTTTGCACTGAGCCTGCAAGGCCTTCGGACAGAGACTTGTCAGGCCAGCTGAGTCTGAACTCCTCTTGACCTGCCCACAGCTTCGTTTTACTTGGTTTAGCTGCCACAGCCATTTATCTAATTGACCAGGCATCTATGGCTAATTTGATAGACTTTTTGTATGATACAACCAGAGTATCATACTATTTATACAATAGTAACAAGCCATGACTCCATGGAGAATGAGTTACTGACATGGCTGTGTAGTGTGGAGAAATACAAGGCTACCACAACTGCAGAGGATGGACTTGGAATGCAGCATAGCAGGGTAAAGGTACAGAATAATGGAATCATTAAGGCTGGAAAGGCTTCTAAAACAATTGAGTCCTGTCATTAACCCCACACTACTGTGTTCACAACTAAACTGTGTCCCCAAGTATCACATCTACATGGCTTGAACACTTCCAGGCTGGTGACTCCAGCACTTCCCTGGGCAGTCTGTTCCAATGCCTGACAACCCTTTCAGTGAAGAAACTTTTCTTAACATCCAACCTAAACCTCCCCTGATGCAACCTGAGGTTGTTTCCTATTGTAATATCCCTTGTTACCTGGCAGAAGAGACTGACTCCCACCTGGCTACAGCCTCATGTCAGGGAGATGCAGGAAGTGATAAGGTCCCTCCTAAGACTCCTTTTCTCCAGGTTAAACAGGTGTGGTGTGACAGTTAAAAAACTCTGCCTGGGTGGATTTTAGAGCATAGGTGCTGAAAGTCCTCACCCAGAAGCTGTCATGCTTATATGTCCCACATGATCAAGGAGATCCTGACATGAAGTTATCCTGATAGTACCAACCACCAAAGAAAGTTCATCAAAACAAATTCTATAGGGGACTTGCAGAACACTTGTTGAGATTTTCCTACTCAGCTGGCATACAGACATTAGTTTGCCACTTACATTTTTAACGTACCACACATCTACCCTGTTATCAGAACTAAATTCCACATCCACCCTTGCACAGTCTGTTTTATGAGCATGAGTGCAAACAGCGTCTTGCATGATAAAGGTTGGTTTATGTGGGAACACATGGGTTACTATTGGTTACCGTGCATTAAAAATGAAGTTAAATCAGAAGCATTGTATAAAAAAGAAACAACAAAAAAAACCAGTTTAATTTTCACTATTTGCTTATTCTTATTTTGTGAATGAGTTAGCTACATCATGATGTAATTTAAGACATGTATTGAGCAGCTATTTTCTGTTCATTCAGCTCTTTCTTCAGATGCTTTTCTAAAAACATTCAAGTAATGATACTTCTATGATCTGAGAGAAGTAAGAATTATTAATACACTCAGAATAAACCTATACTAGTTTCACATTTTGTTTTTTACTGGCTCCCTAAACACTTACCTGACCCACTTGCTTTACCGACAATATGGGCTTTAATGTTGCTGGTAAGCACAATGCAATGTCATTCCCTAAGGAATGGTTAAGGCTTATTTCTTCCTCCATCATGAGATGATTTAGTATCATACCCAGTCTTCATCAAACACAAATAATACGGGATATTTATGTGCTTATTAATGTTGTAAAAATGGTTTACACTTACTTGCAGAGAAAGTATCACTTGGCTTAGCACAGCAAGTAGAAGGACACTAGTCCTTCAGCTGGGGTAAGCATTCCATGTTCCTGGCTCCCAGCCCAACACTAGGAACGCTTCATTATAGTGCTCTGCTGTGTACTGAGATGTAGAAGATGACAATGAAAACATTCCCTGACAGATTTAAATCTAATAAGGATTTATATTCAGCTTAACTTGAATTTATGTTCCGCCTAACTTGAATTTATAGCTCATGCTGGTAGACCAATTAAAAAAAAAAGGTATTTTAAATCTCACAAAAATTCTCAGGAGTGTTACTCAATAAGCAAAACTGCTGACATTTCTAGCACCTCACATGTTTGTTTTTAAACATTGACAGATAGTGATGAGAAGATGACTACATTGTGAGTGATTGATTCCAGAAGTGACTTCCTTCTGGGTGAAATTATAATGCAGACAAAATAAGGAAAAATATTGCGCAAGAATTATGAAAAACCATGCATATGAGTGCCTCATAGGGTATTACAGAACAAGGACCTATTTTTTAATTTCTCACGCCTAACTGAGCAATAGGATTGGGGGTTTTGAGTTAAAGTTTAAATAGATGGCTGGAAGTTATCCATGTTTTCCTAACTTACTCACTGAGAAGAGAATTGAGCTTTTTAATTTATAGTGAGATTTTAGAGCAATCTTTTATAAAAGCAATGCACATCATTGGGAAGAGAAATCAAACGGAATACTAACAGGTGACAATTATATACAGTAAAACACAGCCAGAAAAAATGAAATGAGCTCAAACTAAAACAGACCTAATCAAATCACATTTCAGTAATGATCACTTACTTCTTCTCTTGAGATTTGCTGGCTAAATTTGCAGGAGCTGAATAATAGCAGCAGGCAAAAATCATGCTCCTAGTGCCTTAGATTTCACATTCAGAGATGAATAAAGTGGTTTAAAAAAATTAAAAAAGAAGAGAGAAGGGAATGGGAGGGGAGTGGTGAAAAGGGGAATGTAAAACAAAAAGGAAACCTACTGAAGTTGACATAATTCCAAGGTTAAAACTTTTACACTTAGATATAACTAGACAGCTTCAAATAAAGCAGATCAACTCAAGCTAACCCTATGAAGCAGAATATCTGTAGCTGTTTCTCTCTTTTCTGTTGTATCCATAACTACATGAAACCTGATAGAGAAGTAGATTATATAACTTCAAGTAAATAAAATATAAAGAAATATAGTCTTAAAAAATTCCAGTTAAAAAAAAAAAAAGAAAAAGAAATAATCAACTTAAGTTATGGAGGCTTAAATGAATCATCTGATCACATCTTACACTCCTCCAGAGCTCTCGTAAGTATATATGCTGCACTTCAAGCTCGAAATTTTCAAAATGAATGATGTATGCTTGTTTCTATAATTGTCTTTCTATTCCTTACTGGCCTAAAGAAGTTTCCTTCATCTCTCTACACTTTACTATCCTCCCTCAGGATAACTTACAATTCCTCTCCATACCCACAATTTTTATATTGTTGTGTAATTCAGCTGGGTTAATAACATCAATCTGTTCTGATAGACCTGGAGATGTAAATCCCTTATCAATTTATTTTACAACCTACCTCAGTGTTCTGCTGAAGAAACAGGTTCTAGACTGGGTGCTACATTTCAGCTTTTGGTTCTTTGCCAGGGTTGCTAACACTGGTCCCTGTTTCTGGTAATTTTTGCGACAACTGGCTGTGAGTCCATTTTGTTGCTAGTAGAAATATTTTAAAAGGGACAATAATCCTCATGGTCACTCACGACTTGAATCCAATCAGTTGTGCAATGCAAAAATTGCACTACAATTTTTCAGCACAGTGAACTAGAAAACATAGTAAATACTGCAAAACAGAACTTTTATTGTTAGCAGTCTCAATAAATGCACTCCAAAATGCTTTTTAAAAAAGTATTTTCATGAACTGACAGGAACAAAACATAAACCAAGTTTAATTTTTAATTTTAAACCTGTCTTTATAAACACTTGTTGCAGCCACATTCAGCTGAATCTGAAAATATGGAAAATAGATGCTTTAACAATAGCTACAAAGAGCTAGAATTTATTACATCTTAGGTGCAGTAGTTAATGTGAGTGCATGTCTTGGGCAAGATGTAGAACTGTAAGATAAACCAGTCTGCTATGACTGACAGTTCTGTAGACATGATTACAAAACCACCACTGCCATATATTTCAGAAGTCTGTGAAGAGGTTTAGGAACTGGACTGCTTTACTCCAAATGGCTGACAAGCACCAGTGAGGTTACTGGGAGCTGCTGAATGACTGCAAGAAAGCTTGTAAAATCCACAGCATGATCCATAGGTGCTGTGTTGCCAGGTATCATCTTTTCATGGGAACAGAGTGTAGGTGTTCACAGGAATCCAGCCAGCCTTTAGATCTCAAGACAGGCACAGTTTTCAGAAATGAATGATTTCTGGCAGTCTGGGCCTTCAGACTGTTCAGTAAAGATGATTGAGAAGTTATTGCTGGGAGCACTCATTTGTGTTCCTCTACTAATTTCTGGCTCTTAACTATTTTGAGCCTTGTGTGCTCAGTCCCATAATCTGTTTCAGCTGTACCTATTTCTTTATGAGAACTGTAATATTCTTTTAATAATTATTTTATATACACTTCAGTCCCTCTGTGACTTAGGGATGACAGAAAAATTCAGCTTTGTTTTGTTATAAGTAATAATGATTTCATGCCAAGGTTTTAACTACATTACACAATTTGTGTAGTACATGGAATGATAGGTGCAGTAGAAGCAGTGCCTAGGAAATAAACTATCTTCTACAGAAGACCTACCTAAAATCCACCCCACCCAAACCATTGAGTAGAGGTCAAAACTATTTTCTTTCCTCCTGTGAACTTCCTCAGCCTCCCTTACAACACAAGTAAAACAAATGGCCAAAATACAGCTTATGCTCCCTTGGCCATGTGAAACAAGCTTTGCTGAAAACTTTGTGAATTCAGGATTTCAGGCTCTTCTGAAACATTATAGTTCCATCCAGAATTGTAATTGCAGGAGCACCACAACTCTAGGTGAAGGGAGTAGGACTACAAGACAGTTTCTCAGTGATTTCTTAGTCCAAATTTCTCAACTTCGTTTTCTGTTATGGAACCTGTGATAACTGACTGGATTTTCTCTTTTCCTCTCTAAGCGAAGCATCCAAGTTTCCATCTTTGATGTGGGAAATTATTTGGGAAGAGATTAATCTTCACATTACATGATTTGTAGTCCTAAGAAAATCGAAGGTTGGGTATTTGTGATGAACATTTAGTTGTAAAAGAGAAAACAGGTGCCATTTTTATGGCAAGAACAGTAACTCAGTCCTGGGCTTAGCCTTGACATTTAACCCAAGGACAAATGGACAGAAGAGAAACACAAACAGGAGAAGAGAATTCATGGCACAGCTTTGTGAAAACATTTTCTGCTTCAATCAAGATACTGTTATTTAAAATATGAGTCAACAAGGAAGAATTTAGACACTTAGATTTCCAGAGTCACTGTATTCTCTTCCACATCTGCTATCTCCACATACTCATATGTCACATCTGCCTAGAGCATCTCTGTATCCACAGTGGGAACGTGATATACATCTTTCCCTTCCAGTGACCATATTATCACCATGAATAATGTATGACCTATAGATGAGGGTAATTTTTTATGCACATCAGAGAATGAATTGAACTTGATTCTTCATTAAATTAAACAGTGCTTTTAGGTGAACTTTCAAGCCATGTTTCAGTTCTTCCCTGGGATGTAGAAAACATTGGTGCTTTCAATGGGAAACTTGGTTTATGTTCAAGTAGTTTATTAAATCTTTGCTGAAAGCTCTGTAGCCTACTTTGTATAAAAGATGAAATTGCCCAGATTTTTTGATAAATAAAATTAAATGTTTAATTAGCTAGTTAGTTTATTAGCTATTCAGTACTGCTACAGTTCTCTTCCCTTTAGACACTTAGTGGCCACTCTGATTCTGCTTGTAAACAGCAACGCAATATTGGCAGTTAAGTTTCACAACAAAATTCTTGGTAATAGTTAAAATTCATTTTGTATATTTAGAAAAATTAGAGGACACAGCCACAGTTTAAATAACTCATTTAAAGTCACTGGAACTACAGAGATTTTGACAAGCTAAATATATGACCTCATATCTGAACACTGAAAGACTCACCAGCCATGGAAGATTTTTTTTGTCAGAGAAGAGTATGCTTTCCCTTCTACTCCTTGTAACAAGAGATGAAAATCATGTTCCTGTGGATAAGGAAATAATACCTTATTTCAAAGGGATATCCTTTGTGAGTTATTGCTCAGTATTTAAATAAGATGTGCCTAATCTGTCCACCAATTTAGACTGTAAAATTATTGCTGCTGTCTGTGATATTAAATAATGCATGGCCTATCTTTACCAACACATGGTAGTGTCTTTCCAAGAAACATTACATAAGATTCTCCTGGCAGTCATATTAGAGTGTCTCTGATATAGAGATGACAGCAGAGATCATCCAAAATTATACTGCTGATTTTGTGTTAGCAATTCACTAAAACACAGTAGTTTTGAAATGGGTAACCTACACTTTATATTAATTTTTGAACTAAAGAATTTAATCCAAGAGTCTTGAAAGCATAATAATGTAGGACGGTTAGATACCATTAATATAATTATTTGTTAAATTTTACTAAAATGCTGTCTATTTTTACATAGGCATCAAACTTACTTCCAGGGAAATGAAAGCACAAAAGAAAAGAAATCATGCTGAATCTATTTAAAAAAAAAAAAAAGAAAAAAAGAAAAAGGAAAAGATTACTGAACTGTAATGTGGACTTTTGTGGCTTTGGACTGGTAAGAGAATAGTGTACCAGCACATTAACGAAGCATTTAAGTAATGGGCTTGACCATGTCTTCTGAATAAGGATCAATAAAGAAGATGGAAAAAAATTGTTTTCCTAATGCATCAGTGATTTCCCAGCAGAGATATCCTTTTCTACAATTTTAATGTATTTCCAGTACAGAAATAATGACTTTAGTGCTAAGGAGCCCATAAAGGAGGATATGACAACGGAAGTGAGCATAATTTCATTAACCCTTTTTCCCTTGGCTGGTGACCCCAGTTCTACCTGCAGTGGGCACCTCTGCCCTCAAGGATTACACTTACACCAAGAATGATTAAATGTTGCCCTGGGAGTATTGCAAAGAGATGTATGGATCAAATACACTGGCAAAGATCTGAAGAATAAGCTCCTGAACATTTAGTTTGTGTCAGCCTCAGTTTGTGCTAAAGCTACTCCTCACCCATGAGCACTCAAAGAGCTATAGAAATGTTATAAATCAAGTAACAACTTCAATGCAGGATTTGGATTAATATGTGTTTGTTTTAGGGAGGAAGATAAAAATCATGAGTTCAGCCCTGTTTAGCCCCTGACATGGTAAAAATCTCATTGGCACAATGAGGGTTTTATGTAATTGTAGAGTGAGATACCATTTCATAGATCTGCATGTATTATTAAGAAAATGAGATCTAAATTAATAAATTATTATTAGCACCAGTAATTTCTGCCCTCTTCCTGCTTTTTGACATATTTCAAGTAATTTACAAAGAGCCCTCTAAATGTTAAACACTTGTGGTGACACATGTATCTGTCCATATTTGCAAGTGATTACCATCAGAGCCACCACATGCAGACTCAGCGGGCAAAATGAGCAGGGATTGGACCAGATGACCTCCAAAAGAGCATTCTAACTTTAATTACTCTTGGTTTGAAGTTTCAAGCTTCGGTTCTGATCCTCTTAAGTAATCTCTTTTTCACCTAGGGAAATGTATGTATTTATATATTTATGTAAAGCAGTTTTGCAGATATCTTGAAGTGGCATTAATATCATAGTGGGAATACCTCATATGGTGAGATTTTGTATCAGTGTCTGAAAGATGAACCTTCAGAAAATTATGGTTTAATCTGCAAATAGATAAATATGTGTTTCTTTTCATATCTATATTACTAGATTTGAAAATTTCTAGCAGTCAGAAAAATAAAAATAGATTTCAATATGCATTTGGGTATAATCTAGGCTTTTACAAAGTTTTAATGTCCATTTCGTTTGGACATTAAAAGCACTTGCAAAATTTCAGCCATATAATCAGAAGGACTGATCTGAAAGTCTTAAGGAGATGAAAAGGGCTTTGTCATTATAATTTTCATTGTATTAATGACATTGCATGGCTAAAACTCTGCTCATCTGGGTAGAGATACACCTCTGATTTTTCTGGCTGGAATGCAGGTTTACACAGACAGAAAATTGCGTACCCATGCTAACTTATGATCCTTGTGTAATTCTTATAAAAACTGGAATTCAGTAGAATTTTTCCCCAGCTACATTGGCTGCGTTTCCCCTCCTCTGTCTTCCACTAATTTCATTAAGAATTTACTGGTTTTGGAGATGTGGAGTGCCAAAATGGCTTGAGATGAGAATGAGCAAACACACAGATAGCTATTTCTGTCATAGAAATCATTTCCAAAAAGGAATGGGAGTTTCAGTTACTGTGGGCTGCTCTTCAATAATGTTGTTCTAGATCTGAGAAAACTTCTAGACAAACATACTTCTAATCTTGCACTGTCTAGTAGACTAGACTCTACTAATTAGCTGTTTTGAGTTTTTGAAGCTTTCTCATTGCACTGATATTTAGTAACATGTTGCCTTTGTGAAAGAATGCATTTAATTCATTTTTTCTTTTCTACACAGAAAAAGGTATTCTTTTCAGGGAATGGTTATTTAATTGGTTATAAAACTGGAATAAGGTTCTATATGCATAGTTATTTTTCTTCATTTACTTTGCACAGTTTGAAAACATAATCTAGTGCCTTTTGTTTGCAAAGACTTTGTTTCAGAAGTATTTCCTTTCCTGCAGGACAGAGAATTTGGCTTCAGTTATGTTTCTTTGAATTACAATTAGATCTTTGAACTCCAGACAACTTAAGAAAAAAGCCCCTCCTAATTAAATTGGTCTGTTTGTCAGTACCAGCAGAATACTATGGAGCATATTGCCAATTAAAACTCTGCTTTTGAGTCCTAATACAACACTACAGGTCCAGGCTTGTGCAGCCAGAAAGAAGAGGTTGGGTTGCCAATTCTTGGCCTGGGAAGCTGGAGCTCCCAGACACCCATGGCTGGTGCAGGGCAGGTGAGGTGGTACCTGGAGGCTGCAGTCAGTGGCTCGTACCCAGCACACCTAACAAAGGTGTAGATCAGATTCATTACGGCTTCCAAGCTCAACTCAGAGCAAGACTAGCTCTCTCTCCATGCTACATATTCCTAGTTGTTACAGCCCTATGCAATCTCAGGCTGCTTCAAATGTCCCTCTGCCTTCAGCACCTCCTGGGAAGCGGCATCCTACACTGAGAAGCAAAAAGAGCTACAGCTCTTTCCTGTTAGGCTGTGTCCAGGGGGAAGAAAGAACCCAAAGCCTCTTCCCTAGTGAGACTGTATTTGTGCATTTGGCTTACAGCTCCCAAACACCCAACATGGGAAAGCATTTGAGCCATGCACTCTGAATAGGTACAAGTTGGATGCAACAGGGGAGCATTACATGGAGGAGTGTGCAAAACCTCAGCTGAGTGAAGATCGCTATGAACAAAATGGTGCTCTGGGCTCTGGGATGAGTCATCCTTTCACTACTGCACCCATGACCATGACCAGCTGTGCCTCTTTCAACCTTGTGTGTCAAGCAGAAGATCCAGCCCCCATGAGAATCTGCATCTCTGTGCTCTTTCCCACTCCTTTTCAGAGTCTGCCTGAAACTGGAAAATAATTAATTTTTCTGCTTTTCACCCATTTGCAGTCAAACTCTATTCACTGGCTTAAGACATTTGTAATATCATTAATATTTTCCAAACTCAGTCAGCATCATTCAAACTGTGACACAGAAGGAGGTCAGGAAAGAAGGGCACTGGCATATTATGCAAAAAACCATACAGTTGCCTAGCACTGTT
The DNA here is from genome assembly GCA_013399225.1 of Rhipidura dahli. Classification (NCBI taxonomy): domain Eukaryota; kingdom Metazoa; phylum Chordata; class Aves; order Passeriformes; family Rhipiduridae; genus Rhipidura; species Rhipidura dahli. The sequence continues at coordinate 268,934 of VXAC01006627.1, read as the reverse complement.
ATGCTAATTACTACTAACATTCTGAAATGAAAATATCTGATTATGTCATGTTCTAAAGTAGTTTCAATGTTCTCCTCTAGAACTAGAGGCACTGATTTTGAGAAAACAAAACATCCATTAAGACTATACAAATTTCTGACTTCGAACTTGCTTTTTCCTACTGCACTAAGCAAGTTGAATTAGATCTGCTGTCATACTTCTGAATAGCAGAAAAACCCCAGCAGACAGACTTTTTATTCTCTGTGGGTTCTGGTTAGCAAAAGTGAAAAGGAAAACCCTTGACAAAAATTTGTGCTCAACTTCCCAAATGCACAATATACTCAAGTTCATCAGAGTGGAGAAAAGCTGCGTAGAAGTTTGTCTGAATGAATCTAATTATTGGTCTTGTCAGTAATGTGTTTCATCAAATCATTCTCTCCAATAGAAGTAAAGCAGCAACACTGTGTACATAATAAGTGATATTTTGGTGGAGAGTTGCATAAGCTAAGTGACAGATTTATTTCATAACAGGTCCCACCTGAGTCAATGAGAGAAAAAATAGGCATAACAAAGGTGATAAGCACTGATGTTGCTCTGAACAGACAGAATGTGATCTCAACCATACTAAAAGGAAATGCTGCTAAAGTGAACTGTAAACTCAACTGTTATGTGGCATCTTTAGTGGGAGTCTAATTTTGAAAACAGGAAATTTAAAAAATGTTTTTACAGTATTATTAAAATCTAAAATGCATGTGTATTGTCTTCCAAAGTAGTTACCTACAAATTTGTATTTTTCAAGGCTTTTCTTTACTTTTATTTCTTTAATAGTTCCACCCAAAAGGGAGATGATGATTATGAAGATTACACTTCAAATAAGACTTGGGTTTTAACTCCCAAAGTCCATGAAAGTGATGTGACTCTTATTTTAAATGGCTTGCTGGAAGGATATGACAACAAATTGAGACCTGACATAGGAGGTATGTTGTTTTTGTTTTTAGACCACTTTTGATTAAGCAGTGAAGAGAAAGAATTTTCATGTCAGATTATGCTACCCAGAAAGCAGAAGCCATTCATAGTTACAAGAATAAAATGCAATGCAGAAAAACATCAGAGGTATGTAAAATAGTCATGATTTTGGAAGCTGACATCAGTTAAGCTTGCTGACTCTATCCTAAGACATCTAATAAGAGTGTTATAATTTGCTGAACCAGGCTGCTTTTGATGATTTACCTGCATAGGAAGTTCAGAATGTAACTTCTGGGGAATGAAAAAGCAAGTTTTTCCTCTTCTTTTTACACCTAAGAGACACTGTTAGAGAATCACAAATAATTCATTGGAAAGAAAGGCCAAAAAGAGGGTAACACAGTGTGATCCTTGTATGATGTGATAGAAACAGAGCCTCCAAGAGCAGCAGGCCTGCACAGACTGATACAGCCTGAGCCCTCACTTGCACTGTAGGGCAGGAAGTGACAGAACAGGGCACAGAGGAATAGCTTCCACCAAAGATAACTCCAGTCAAGCAAAGTGAATCTGCCCAGATGATTCTCACAGTCAATATAAGTATATAGAGCCAAGCCTGGACTCAGAATGGAAGCCTTATTTGATTGAATCACCTTTGGGAGGAATCTTTCCACTGATTACTGAGGTAACTCAAAGAAAAAAAACCTCCCTGAATTGCTGCATGTCAGTTTGAGAACACCCATGAGTGCACAGGGCAGGCAGACAATACAGAAGAGGATACAGCAGTAATAAGATTATGAAAAAAGGCACAGATATGTCATGGATGAGGCAGGCAGAGGAAAGCAGAAAGCAGCAAGGTTAATGAAGGAAGCTGTTTCTAACAAGTTTATAGAGGCTTATAAACTAAGGAATTTTTCACAGTGAAGGATAACATGATTCTTTAACCTTCAGTGTATGTATACAGTGTAAATTAGCAGAAGAATTTGTCTTCACTTAAACCAAGACTTTAGAAACAGAAAGGAAGTAAAGTGTTCCTAAAAGCATCTGGGAAAAAAACAATCATTTTGTAACCAAGGTGTATAAGAAGAATAAAGCTGAAATTGAGTAATTTCAAAATAAATTAATATAACAACTATTCTTAATTCTGTCTTAGAGCCTTATGTTTTATTTTGGCTTTGAGCTCACAAAATTGTAACTCACCTACAGCCACCTCTGCAGGCAACAGCAGTCATTTTGCATTTGGCATTATTATGTAGAATGCGTGATGCAAGACATCATGAGAAAAATAAGTTTGCTTTTGTTGCCAGTGTTTTGTTTTGATGCACTGCTGTGACCTGACACAAAATATAGGTCCTTTCAGTCAGACATGAGTCTCCTTAAGTTATCACCACTGGTTTCAGTATTTGTTCTCATAGCATAAGGGAATTTGTTTTGATAGAATAAATGATGTAAGAATTTGTCTCAAAGTGTCCCCATGTAATTTCAAATTGAAGACATTGTTGCAAATATGTATTTATTGTATATGCACATTTACATGTGAGGCAACCACAGAGGAGAGGTGCCATAATAACATGCATGTGCTTGACTTTCATGTAGTTGATTTTAACCTTCATGGGCATTACTGATTGTTCTTGTTTCTTCTGCAGTTAAACCGACAATAATTCACACTGACATGTATGTAAATAGCATTGGCCCTGTGAATGCTATCAACATGGTAGGTAAAGGATTGCCCATTTTCCTTGTTACAAAGCCTCCATCATTTTGACATTACAAAGCTTCCATTAGTCCTTAATGTTGTGGCATACCTATATTATTTTTAACGGCTCTTTTTAATTATGGATGGGAGGACTGTATATATAAATCTGTACAAGACAGGAAAACTGAGCTACATGCTGAAAAAATGCTAACCCAACAGTTTTGACATATCCTCACATTTTTATGTGCTCTGCTTTCAAAGGCTTGGCAATACTTTAAAACTGAGCTTTCAGATTGCTGCAGTACTGGGAAAACCATTCACGGGTGATTTTACCACTCTTGCCACAAAGAGATAAAAAGTAAAAGGCCTAGATACTCTCCAGAGACTTCACCATTTCTGAGATTAACCAGGGGACACAGGCAATTAAGTCAGCTCAAGCTTTTCCTGTCCTAGATCCAAGGAAATAAGTAATTCTTCTCTGATCTGAGCAGGGTTGGGTTGAGATGCAGGGACACAGAATTAGAACGGTGCATGTAACATTCACTTGCACCTTAGTTTTACCCTCAATGGTAAAATAATAAATTGTTTTAAAACAATAATCTTTGGTAAAACACATCTCAAAAATTCACAAAAAGAGTTTGGTTTTATCAGTTCTAGTATCACCTTCTGTATCTCACAGTTTTTTCATATGAAATTAAGGGAAGCATATCAGGAGTTATGTGGAATGCTGAGTGTTATGTTCATCAGTGTTTCTGATTAACACAACAGGAATATACAATTGATATATTTTTCGCCCAAACGTGGTATGACAGACGTCTGAAGTTCAACAGCACTATAAAAGTGCTCAGATTAAACAGCAACATGGTTGGGAAGATCTGGATACCAGATACATTTTTCCGAAATTCCAAGAAGGCTGATGCTCATTGGATAACAACTCCTAATAGGATGCTTAGGATCTGGAATGACGGCAGAGTCTTGTACACATTGAGGTATTTATACCTAACTTTAATTTCATTTTCTCTCAGGAAAGCCAAAGAGAAAAATCTTGTGAATTCAGGTCATTTGACATTAATTTGAAGGAAAAAAATATTGATTTCCTATTTATTTATGCAAACAACCCTGAAAAAGGGAAGTATTTAGAAGATATCAATTGTATGAAATTTATTTTATATTGGCCCAGTTAAGTTTTATTTTCTCTTATAGATTGTACTGTCTTGCTTCACAATAGTCACATTCCTATATTAACATTAATATAGGCATTTTTATAGTAATTAGCCTTCATTTTCAGGTATGTTTTATTGTTCGCCATTGGTTTGGTCCCTTTTACACTTTTATTGTGTTGAACTGATAAATGTGAAATATCCTTGAATTAAGTAGATAGTATAACAGGAGCTCTTGTATACATCAAAGGCCTCTTATTCTGAAGTGATTACAATTTAGCCAGATGAAACTCCACCCAGAAAAAGCACTTTATTCCTTAAATATCTCAGGCAAACAAGGTTTGCAATCCCAGTACTGAACATTTAACTCAAACCTATGAATATGCCCCATTTCACCAAAATTTTCATGGATCTGAACTTGATATGCTCAGCCTGTACAGATTCCTCAGTCACATGTATCATTTTTCTTTTAAGACAAATTACCTTTTCAATAATTAATTTATGCATATGGCATATGTAACAACTCAAATATCATATTCCAAATGATCATATGATACTTCCTAAATGCGAAAATTCTGTGGGAGTTTTTAAACTTTTTCTTGTGTGTGATATAATATTTGGGTTTATGTAAAATATAGATACATATGCAATTTTTCAAGAGAATTTACAATTTAAAATTAGAGTGTAGAATCAAAGACGATAGACTTAAGATCATCTGAGTTCTAGATTTTCTCAAAGTTTTTTCTCATTTTTAATTTATTGGGTGCCAAAAATAAAGTTTTGAAGTACACTTATAATTTTAATGAATAGATGTGAAGCTTTGGTTAAGACAACCTTTTAATGTTGCAACTGTCTGAATTACAAAAAGGAGTTTTATTTCATAGTTGTTTTACATTCATGGCTTATTGCATTGCAGAAGAGATAACAGAATGATCAGAATTGAAATCCAGTGCAAATCAAAGTTAGTCTGATAAAGATGAGCCTAAATCCATTTTTCAAATGTTAAATTTGGATTTAGCTACACTACTGTCTGTTTGGATTTTATTACCTTTCTCTTTAAATCCCTTGCTTCCTCTCATTAGAAAGAGATGTATCTGGTAGAACTTAGAAACTGTTATCTGCTATGAATGTCTGTTTAGTTGTGCTAGTGAGTCACAGCAAGCACCAGTGAGGATTCAACCTCGATTAACCCAGAAATGAAATGTGATATCACACAGTTGGGATTCTGTCCTGAAGAGGGATCCAGAAGAGATGGTTGATTTTTCTCAGTCACCTCCCCCCAGGTTTAAGAACCACCCAGCCAGCAGAAAATCAACTATCTGTGGTACTGAAGATTATGAAAATGAGAAGAGGAAGAGCAACAGGAAAATTAGATTTCTTCCTAAATCCCTTTTGCAGAAAAGTTTCTTTCTGACTCCATTAACTTGGTGGTCCCAGCATCGCTCTGCATCCTACAGGATGAAACTCAGGGTCATTTGCCCATAACACCTTCATTCAGGAACCCAACTCACCGGGCTCATCATTTAGACACCCCAGAATCAGAAAAGACTAGAAACCTACAGCTTTCCTAGAGACTCCTTGTGGAACAAATAAAAATTTTACCCTACCCTTTTCTTTTTTCCCTCTCTCACCCCACCTCTTCTAAAGTCCAAGTATCCTGCAGGTCATGGCTGGGCTGGGAGTGATTGGAAAATGGTTGAGTTTTTAGCAGGAACATCAGAGGGTACAGTTCATCTTACTTGGGATTTCTAAAAGTAATTGTCTTTACTTGAGCTTAGCACCTACACTACCTGAGTTATCATGGAGACCCTCCTAGTATTCAGTGGAGACAAACACATTTTGGTAAATTTTTATTCTGATTATTTTTAAATGTCTTATTTTGGAGTGAGAAGAAGTGTGTCCTCAGAGCACCTTTACACTAACTGTGAAGGGAGTCTAGATGGCTGTCTTGGATGCAGATGTCTAATTTGGACTCCTATCCATCATTTCTGAAATAGAATTTTTGTCACATAAAATACATTTTCCTAGTGCATTATGGCATGTTGTGACACAAAGATTTGTCACTGCTCATGAGATGACCTGTATATCTACTTATGGATTTGTCACTCATGAGTAATGCTGCCATTTCAGATGCACAGGAACAGAACTTTAATATCTTCTTCCATTACACAGTCCAGAAAGTAGATGATCAGGGTCTATGGGACCAGAAAAGAATTATTGCTTATCAGTAACCATGATGTCTTCCTATGTTTGAAATATTCCAATAGTTACATAGATAGCAATAGTTTATGTATATATAAATACATATAATGTTTGTATATTTTGTAGTCAGGATCCATATTAGTAAGAATCTTGCTTTGCCTGCCATGCTGTAGCTTTCAGGACAAACTTCTCAAGTGCATTCCCTATATCCTGATCTCTTTCTTCTCAGGCTGACAATTGATGCTGAGTGTCAGCTACAGTTACACAACTTCCCAATGGATGTCCACTCCTGCCCACTGGAATTTTCAAGCTGTAAGTAACATGCTTAAAAATATTCCTTTTTCTGACCCACACTGAACTGATTATTATAAATCTATTTTTACATACTAAGAGTCAGTGAAGGTTATGTTCTTAATTAGACATACACCACTTTTTTTTTTTTTTTTTTACTTTTATTTTGATCTTATTTTCAGTACATGTATCATATATGTTCACAAATATAATTAAGGACTGCTATAAAAAATTATAAAATTTCTGGATCCTGTGTGATTAATTTATACTTATATCTGAGCATAAACCAAGAAAATTTTACTTTCAGCATGAAGATGTCATGTCCTCCCACTTTCTCTTCATGTATAGGTGTTTCACTATTGTACTAGTTGGAGTCAAGAATCTGACATTTTGCAGTTAGATCGAGGTGTGAATTCCTGGTCCAGCTGCAGATGGAGGATGGGCAAAATTGCATCCTATTATCCTATTCCACAAAAGTGGAAAACCCATTTTTGAAAAATTTATCTCAAGTGCTATTATAATTTATAATTAATAAAATGTGACATTAAGTAAAAGGTACTAGCAACTTGAGAAAAACATATCTATAATTTACTTGCAATATGCTTCTCCAGTTCTTTCCAGAAATAGAAAGTAGTATTTTTACTCCCCAAAGCACCATAAACCCTAGCAGTGACTATGAAACAAAGCATTCTTTATTTTCCATTGCAATAAGATGGCTACCCCAGAGAAGAGATCATTTACCAGTGGAAACGCAGCTCGGTGGAGGTGGGGGATACCCGGTCCTGGAGGCTTTACCAGTTCGCCTTTACAGGACTAAGAAATACAACTGAGGTGGTGAAGACTACTTCAGGTAAGACAACTGAAGGGTTTACCTCCAGGTTCAGTTAGGATTTTATTAACAGAATTAAAGCAAGAAAAATATCACTGGTTAGAACTTAGCATTTACACTGCACTGAACAATTACAGGCTTTTCAATATCTGTGGAACCATCCAGGCTTTGGCATTTCTGAAGTCCTTACAGGAAGCAAAACAAGTTGTGTCTACTGTCCATTCTTGTCCTCCAAGGAAAACCTCTGACTGTCAGGAGAAAGCCACTGCTACAAAGGGTGGATGGGTAAAGGAACTTGCACTGTTTCAGTGCAGAAAAGAGCAAAACTGAACCAATAAAGGATGCTCTGACACTGCATTGAACATTTTACAATCCCTTCCCCACTGCCAGACACAGAAAGTAAGCCTGCACAGAAATGACACTCTAAGTCCCAACCTCTTTACTACAGAGGCTCCAAGTTTATTTTGTTCCTTAAAATAAAGCACATTCAACTCTCATTAAAGACAACAGCCTTATAAATCAAGACTCTCAGATGGCTTTCCTTCATATTTCTATCTCCTTGGAAACAAGCAATGGAATTTAGAATGATAAATGAGGAAGTACTCAGTGTTTAATTTTAACCCTACTAACTAAGCAGAAAAATATATTTTTCTAGACATATATATTGTTTGGTTTCTCAGTGGAAAGACTGAGAGGAAGTGACTATGAGGAAGGATGTAAAGAGGAATTGCATATTAATGTTCTTGTATGTGTATGATATCTCATCTTTAATTTCTTATTTTCAGAAAGAACAATGAAATATATGCAGGTTGGGGTTTTTTTGGGCTGTTTCCAATTTTTACCTTACTTTATAGTTCTGGCAAATATCTTAATTTAAATTCAGACATCTGTGTTTATTCTGACTTCAGAAATACCCCACCCATTTTATTTCTAAAATAAAAACAGCTTTGCTGTTATATTTAAAAAGGAAAGTGAGATACACCAGAGTTGAGAGGAGCCTGCTGTACATTACACAGGAGAACAAACAAGGAGATGAAGAATTAATTCAAGTTCCAACTCCTGAATCTCTGGACAATAAGCGCCAATGATGTGTTCATTCTCGTGAGCAGAGCAAAACAGAATACAGCAATGTATGCCTCATGGAGTCTTCTGCCATTTTAGCCAGGAAGGTATTTAGTCAAGTATTCAAGAAAGCATTTAACTTTTATCATTTTCCCAGTTAAACAAACATAAAAGTGCAAAGAGGACAGGAGAGCAGCATATGTGGGAGCCATAGCTGCTAATAACCACCATTGCACATGGCTCTCAAGGCAAAAATATAACCAGCAATAAATATATCTCCCCTCAGACAGCACAAATGGCAGCAATGTACCCAAATGTGCTTCCAGTCTCATCTTGCCTACGCTGAAAACTAACTCTATTTCAGCCTTAATTCTTTAATTTTCTGCTTGAGCCATTCTTGAATCAACTCTTTTCTTTTTTTTTTTTTTTTTTTTTGACCAGAGATAGAAAATAATAAAATCTTAACATGCTACAGGATTCATATACCCTGATTGAGTGCACTGATGACTCAAAAGCACTCAGTAATGTTCTGTTAATGTGAAGAAGATGCATACTGGGAAATAAACAGTAAAACACAAAAGAGCAAAAAACCCCTTTCTTATGCAAAGAAAACCTTATTTTAGTGTAAAGTCATTCAAGCTTTTAGTATTCACCTGGAGTACTCCCATAATGTAGCATCATAATTTTTAGTATGACCACACACACCAGTCCATTTTATTTGCATTAAAAGAAAAGTAATTAGCAGCTAACATGCAATTAAAAGCAGTGAAAAGTCCTCACTCAATTTCTTAAGTCAAAAAGCACATGAAAGCAACTCAGACTGCTGAGCTGCTTTCGCAGGCCTGCTGCGTACAAAAATTTGGAAAAATGTCCCGTGTATATATTTCTGCTGCAGTTACCCTATGTTTGATTTTCATTGCTCCTCCTGTTTTTATGACCACAAATATGCAAAACCAGCTTTTATTTTGATCTAAGTGTGGCATCTAAATAATTAGAAGGTGGGGGAAAAACCCAACAGCATAGGGGTTGACATGAATCTGGATCTATTTCCTACAAATATTTTCTTAAAGCAGCAGAGCCTAAAGGGTGTTCATGGCTCACTTAAGTGACTTATTAGCATGCTGGCCACTACATTAAGTCCAGAATTCCTCAGCCAGACCCAAATTCTACCTATAATTACACTCTTAGGATGCACTTATTTTCAATAGTTTCATGAACAGTAAGGACAAAAAAAAAAGATCCCAAGTTTTTCAGCAACATAGGTGCAGCCTGAGTATGCCAGTTGAATGTTTGACTGCCCATATAGCTAAAATAAGTCTTGACACTTTATGCAACTACTTGCAGTGCAGAATTTAGGTAAAAACTGATGACAATGCTTTGGTGGAGATAGAATCTGAGGTACAGTGGAGGAGGCAATGGAAAAATTCATGAGTTGCTGGAAAGAGCGCTATACTATACTCTCAAAAACTCTTCCCCCAAATTAAATTTAGGTGAAAAAAATCCCAGAGAAGCCAGAACAAAAGAAGGGGTGTTAGAGAATACAAAATCAAACTGTTAGAGAACAAAAGGAACCTGGGGCTAGTGTTAAGGCATTTGTAATTGGAGTAAACTTTCAGTGTCTTGATTTACTCAATTTCGAAACAAATTCTTGTTTTCAGCTTTATACCTCCCAGCAACCAACACCTTCTAGTCCTTGAAAGCTATGCTTGCTTGGTGGGTGTCTGTAATGAGACTCAGCATGGCTGAGATTTGGCCATTACAAACTCCACTACTCTCTTTTTTCATGTCAAAGCTGAACATCTGAGCCATAGGCTGAGTTATTGGCAGAGAAGAACAAGGCTTGTTTCAGTGTAATCTTCCTAAGACCTGATGGTCTTGCTGAAATTAATATACTTATCTGCTGCTCTTCCTTTGCACGCACTGCAGAAATACAAGATTAACTCAAAGGGCCAGATGTCAGAATTCTGTCCCTTAGTTAGCAAATCCCAGCAAATCCCAGCAACAGCTGAAAAAAACCAACTGGAATATTACAAACCATCCCTCTGCTTCTCTTAGCTGAAGTGAGTCATCCTGAATTATCAGCTTGTTTCTCTCCAAAGTGAACATTTACACGCAACTTTAATTTTCTTCAAAAGTCACTGACCAAGCAGTAAGAAATTACTTAGCTAATGGAATACGCTGACCAGTAATAACTCAGACTCTTAAAAAAAATAACTCTAAACCTTCTGCCCTATGAACATTTCAGTAAAATAACTACATACTCCATATACATTATCTGTATATATTTTTTGTTTTTTCACTAAAATCTACCTTGTGTAAACAGCATTATTTCCAATAGAGTACATGTTAGGAGTTAATACCATTAACTATATTAACTATATTATATTAACTATTACAGTTGACCTCACACACTTAGGAACTGAGATGGGTTTAAGATATTTTGTATTACTGAAGTATGTCCATAATCACTGTTCAAACAGTGCATATCTTATTAAGAAACTACCACTTCTTGTGTGTGACCTTTTTGCTCACAGTTCTTTTTGCTCAGGCCTCATCCACTGAATGGCAATAAGATTCTCCAACAAAAAAGGGATGAACTGATGGAAAAGTCTAGAGAACAAAAATTCATCGACTTGGAAAATCTGGATGCACACTGCTATGAGTAGTCCTTACAAAGGAAAGCAACAAGTGATACAGAAGTAATAGAATGCAGACATGGATTATATTGAGAAGGATATGTTGCACTTCGGGAACACGAAAATAGGACATTTCAAAATTTGTAATTAGTTACTTTATTTAAAGAGGGAAAGATTGTAGGAAGGAAATAATCAACTGCACAAATATAAAATCAGTAGTTTCACAAAAAAAAAAAAAAAAATTGGGGGGGGCTGTAGTAGCCTGCAAAGGACAGAGAACGTGATACTATTGCAAAAAACTACCTCTGGGATGTATTGCTCAGTGCTGTGTGTAAACTAGGGAGAAATATTCACTGTGCTGCTCTGTGCAAAATTTATGTCAAATGGCTGCTGCATTTTGCTTGATTGATAAATCACTTTTAAGTGCAATATTTTGAGAAAGACAGGGTAGTGCAGGGGACTATAACAAATAGAGTTTAGAAAATGTGACTTATGAAAATACTTGGAAACAGGGAATTAGTCTGGAAGAAAATATTACTGGTGGTTAAAGGAGTAAAACAAGCATACTGTTTTTAAACCATAGCAGTGATCAACACTCAAGAGAGTTTATGAAATCATACCACAAACCAAGAGGAAAGGAATATATTAAACCTTGAAATTCTTTCAATCAATAAGTTTCTATGAATTCCATTAAATTCCTAGACAAATTGCTCTTCTACTAACTATTCCAGTTGTTTTCAATATACAAAATATTGTACTATGTAAAAGAGCTTGTAAATGTGTACTTATTCAGGACAGGTGGAGTTTCTGGTATTCCCAGTTCATTTCTGTGACTGGGTAGCTCCTTTTTTCAGACCAGACATTGTCTACTGCTTATTTATAGACCCTGTCCTGAATTTTTAATTAGCTACAAAGGCATTATAAGACTAATAAATAGCAATTCAACAAACTGCACAGGAGCCATAAGACTGGTCATGCAATATTTGTTAATACCTTTTATTTTCTTCCTGTTCTGTGTTTTAGAAAGCTAATAGGAGCTATGCAGTAGAGACAGTGCATTGCTCATAATTGATAAACAAATCGGTAATTAAATACTCATCTTGCAATGCATCTGTTAAACCACATAAGTAAATCTGGGTCTGGTTTCTGTTTTATGAGGAAAATGTGGTCAGGGCTATTATTTTATGGAAGAAGATGTATTTTCAGGCTTTTATACTTTATTTCAATGCTGTATCCTAATGAATTGAACTGTTGGCAGACATGCAGTCCCCAGAGGTTTCATAATGCTCAGAAAACCACAGGAGTCTTCTTCTGCTTCTTTATTAAGGCAAAATATGACAGCTGCAAATCAGATTTGTAGATCTGCATTGGGAAATAGTCCTGACATCAAAAATAGGCATAAGTGGATTACCACTGCACCTAGAAATCCCTGTGAGCCCTATACACAGCCTCAGGTTCTAGGATGGCTTGACTATAGCATATGGCATATGGCATTGCCAGGGAGATGCCTCTGAGACCTCAAAACATTTCCTGTCTGAAGATTTTAATCTAGTGAATGGGTACAAGATACTACTACCTGCATCTTGCTTTTGGCAGAATTTAAACATATTTGTATCCACTTTGCAGAGGAGCAAATAATGACATAAGCTGTAAGTCAGAAAACCCAGATAACTATTAAAGTGTTCTGGGTGTTCTTATTGTTCTCTTTGTGATATGGGAAGGTATTTATCTCTATATCCTGATTTTTCTGAAAAAGCTATATTAAATTATTGCCTTAAACATGCTTGCTAAAAGAATACTTTCTCTGTAGGACAGTGAAACATTTAATGAAGAAGGCAGACACAACAGACTGAAAAGCCTATTTTTATTTTTGCTGCCTCAATGGAAATTCTCAATTCTAAGCCAGTATCCTTAAGATAACCCTAAAATGCCTTAATAGATGCACCTTAAGATTTTACTCCTATTATGAATATCTACCTATCCTAGTAAGAAAGTCAACAGGGAATATTTTTGCTTATAATTTTTTTTCATTCAAACTCTCCCTTATTTCAACTTGCATGAACCACTGTTTAACATTACTGCATACAAATATCATCATTTGAAAGAAAACCCAGGAGGAGTTTAATTATTTGACTTTCATATACTACCATTAAAATGGGTTACAGACACTTCTGTGAGCAGAAATTCTGCTATGGTGACAGCTTACAACAGTTTGCTCTTAGGGGACACGTGCATATTCATTTGGAAAATAATGGATAACAGATATTTCTAAAATGTGAACAACAAATTTTTCCAAAAATAATCCAGATACTCCTGCTGGTCAGTCATGCATCAAACCATAGCAATTAATGAATATTTACTAAAGTTTAACTGTTGAATAGCTGGTTCACTGAAAATAACCTACATTTCAGGATTGTGTCTTCAAAGAGTAAAACTGATATACAATTCCCTTCATTCCCTACCTTTTGCGTTCTACACTTTTTTCAGTTGGTTAGTTGTGTGGCAAATAAGAATTTACATTAAAATTTACATGATTGAATAAACAAACTAATTCAGTAAGCAGGCATTTTGAATCCTCCCTTTCATGCAGACTTCCAAGATCTATGTATGTGTACTTTTTTAGAATGGCAAAATCAGAACTCCTTAGAACCATTTATCTTTATATAGTCCCTGTAGAGCCAATCAAGACTACAGGGAGAAACCAAAGGCTTCCCAAGAAACTGGACAATAAAGTGCAGACAAGAAGGACAGAGACCTGTCCTAGAATGGCTGGGAAGGATTTAGGGCAGATACATTTGAGTCTCTTCTGTACGGGCTGCTTCAGCCCTTGGCTAAAAATCTATACAGTTGCCTTGCCACTTTCTTTAGTGATTCAGACACCTCTCTTTTCATCATCTACTTTGTAGTTTCTTTTCAAATCACTATGGACCCATCCTGTGGCAGCAGAGCAATAGCAAAACCAAGGCCATCTTAACAGCACAGGCTGAGGCCATGGAATTTAGCACAAATGCCACATCCAACAAAAAAGCCTGGGGATCCAAGCAATATGGATAATTAATAGCCAGGGTTTCTGGTTTCAGCTCTGTGTTCAGTTACAGCCACAATAAAAATGATCTTGCCAGCTTCTGTGGCGGGGTGGTTGCACCCATGTGATATACACTCCCTGCTGATTGCTGTAAGACTCCGTGGAAAGATCTGGATGGTGAGCAGGGAGAACCACCCAGCCACGGCAGCAGCCACGGAGCCATGATGGACATTGAAGGGACACCATCCTTTGGAGTTAGTGCAAAAAGCATCCAGAGCACTCCTTCACTTATTAGTGTCTTTCAAAGTGACAGGTTAGATCTTTTTGGTTTAATAGGCTGGAAAAAACATAAAACTATTCCTAGGGAATCAATATATTTAAAATTCTCACAGAATTAGAAAATCTGACTTTCCTGTTCAGGTTTGTATCTATAGAGTTTCAGGTTTAGGCATTCAAATCCACCTGCTTCTACCTAATCATATAAAGAGTTGAAAGGCTCTTTGATGATTACTTTTCATCTTTTGAGAGGGGTTAAAGACTTCCTGAAAATTCCAGTGACATTAATTCAGACTTTTTTTTTTCCTCAGTTTTTCCTAAACTCATTGTCAACTAACTCACCTCAGCAAAATGAAATCATGACTGTCCCTGACAAAAAGGGTTGTTGGGGCCTGAAATCCTTCGCATAATGACTTCCCAATTGAACAAAAATTCATGAGGGTCAAGGTTTTTTTCTGAATCTGTCTTTCATAAGGTTTTCCATATCTAAAAGCATGGCTTGTTAGAGCTTAAACTGAGCTTCAGAAAGGTCAGATAAAGATAAAAAGAATTAATACACAAGTAACCAGAGAATAAGGGATAATGCGGGATCTTACAAGCATTTTCACTGAACTTATTGCTGGGTAATTACAAAAGCACAGATGTTACAAGCAAGATTGGTTTTGCATTAAATATACTTGTGCAGATATAATAGAACACTTCCTTTAAATAATATTTGTTTATTTGATAGCAAGAAAATAATTAGATCTTTTAGGATATTGGACTTATTAAAATTAAAAAACCCAGATTATTGAACATTTCTATTTTTATTATAAAAGCACCAAGTTAAGAGGTTGAGTCTATATCTTAAAATACTTCCTGGATATAACTAAGCATAAAAATTTTTGTGATGCCTCTTATGCCCCTATGAATATATTTTCATAAGTACTGGTGACTCCTTGAGACAAAGCATATTATCCCAACTCCCTTTTACAATTCCTGTTTGGCAATGAAATCATCCTACTTCAACCACTGACTGACTTTCAGAAATATCAAAAGAGAAAATGATTGTAATGTCACTCTTGCCAGCTGCAGCTAGATCTAATTAGATCTAATTGCAGGGAGAAATCTTTGATTCAAAAGGATTAGACCAGGTAACGTAGTAGTTAAAGAACAATGTATAGTCACAATTACTTTAGAATTAATATATGCCTGAATATTAAGCATTTTTACAATAGTTAATAAGCAAGTTTAAATTACTGATTTAAATAAATATTTTTAATGCACTATTCAAATAACTAACGTTCTGATAAATCAGAAAGTTCCTGACCACTTCAGCCTTTCATCTGCAGAGTACTAGATAATCTCTGTAGCCTATAAACTGCTCAGTGTAAGATTGAAAGTCAATTTCTTTACTGATGTTTCACTTCCAGACCCTTCTTATGTTCAAATAAACATGTTTGTAGTACAATGATTATAAGATAATGTCTTGGACATTTTCTTCCCTTGGCCTTATTTTATTATTCCCCATCTTCCTCCTTTCTCAGTGGAGAAAAATTAATTCATTAAGGATGTTTGAAGACTAGGACAGTTTAATGTTCATAATGTGTATAGAGTAGGGATAGTTCATTTGAAATAGATTTAGTTTTACCTGAGGCACATATATGTCCTAAATAATAAACATAATCCTTTAGGGATGTTCTGACATCCCTAAAGGGGATTTTGACAGAGTTAAACCCCTTCACTTTACAAGTAAAATTTCTAGTTTCTCAAACCCCTGTCATTACATAGCATTTTTAGTAACCTACTTATCTAACATACTATTTTGTGGGGGAAGTTGTCTCTGTATTCGAATAGATATAATTGAAAGGTTGGCTCTTGTATGTAAGACATACAAGTCTGTGTAACATATAACGAGGGCTAGGCAGTATCCATGGGAGCTAACAATACTCAAATCCAGCCAAATGTAAAAAAACTTATAAAAATAAAATAAAATTAAATTAACATCAGTACCTTTGACGAGATCTTCACAGTGAGCTTTAGTTTTTAATTATTTTCATCAAATAAAATGGGAGAAACAAAAAGAAAATACACTGGGGTGTTAAATGAAAATATGTAAATGATGTACAAACTACTGCAACTCTCTGCTGTATCTTGTGACTACAAAATATTCTACTTACACTTTTAGATACATATTAGGTACAATTCCATATCCCATCCTACAATGATGACAACAAATTCTCATAGAGGAATATAGTAGCCTAACATTAAGCATGGTTCTAATGTTCAAATAGCTGTCATCATCTTTGTATACTTCTCAAACATTAACTCCCTCATTTTGTATTGTTAAAACAAATTCTGAATTGTCAGTAGTGTGTGTTTTTACATTGTCTTTTGAAACAGGGCATAATTGCCCTCATTTCAATGTACATTACAGAAGCTAAAAATACAGCCACTTATCTCAAAAAGTGATACAGTCTATTAAGTGAGTTCTTTGCTACTCTCAAGAAGATTGCATAATTAAGGCTAAAGAGCTGCAGGATAAAATTTATGCAATAATACTTTCCTGTATCATGCCCTACATAGAGAATTTGAAAATATTTTTCAAGATTTAATGCATAAAGTACCACAACACCCTTTGTGAGTCTTAATGCTAGAGACTAGAAATGTTTGTGAAACTAGTCAATAACTGCTATTTTTTCTTTCTTGTCTATTTTTCCAAGAATTGAGAAAATGATGAAAAAATGTGACTAATGCAGATAATATATTCTTGTTGATTGGAGCTCAATTTCTTCTACCTTAATGTTGAGAACATAACTTTGAGGGCGAAGTAGAATCATACTGTGTAGGTAACAACCAGTCACAGACAGTTGCTTCCATTCTCAGTGCACAGGTAAAAAATACTCCCCAACAACTCACTTCCCTCGCCTCCCTCCAGAAGTCCTACAATGAGTTCACACCCTACCCATTCAAATTACAAAGAACAATAACTATGTGACCTTAATTAATCCCCCTTCTCTACTTATGTAAAATGCAAAAACACACATTCAGCAAAGAATAAGCATTAAATTATTTGATTACCTTCTGAGGCTACCCAGTAATACTCAAAACCTGGAGAAAACAAGTTTGAATGCTTTCAGCCATCCTTGTAGTTCATCAGAATTTCCTTTCTTATCTTACAGTAGCAAACGTCTGGTCTGAAACAGAGCTAGTAGATTGCTCCAGCTACCAAATCCTAAGGTGAAACAGCAGTATCTTGGAACTGCATATGTTGACTTTGGTTATACACATGCAAAAGCAATAACCAGGGCATTCATGACAGTATATTGTCACTTCAACTGTTTCCTCTAATGCTAAAGATTTATCTAAGAAGAAAAATTCTTCAGTAATTCTATGATTATATTTCATCCTGGAAGAAACAAAAATGTTATTGAATATTGAAGAATAATTAACTTTCTTCCCATTATTATTTTGAAATACAAGGATTGTCAACAATTGTATAACAATATTTAGAAAACAATTGGCATAGTTTTAAGTATAGGTATAGGAAAACCTTCATATATTCTTCCATTCTGGGAGAAAAAATATACCTCTGGTAACAAGAAAAGTAAAAAATTTCACCAAAAGAATTTATTATTAGTGAATAGTGCAAAGACTAAAAATTTAAAATAAAAAATAAATGTATGATAATCATTAATATGCCTATCTGAATACAGTGTTGCAGAGACTACCCATGAAAAAAGAAATCTTACAATACAAAAATAATTTTAAAGGGACAGTAGCTTTTCAGGAAAGGGCAATGAGGAGTATTACTTTTATGGCATTTAATTCATTTACTCTGGAAATATAAACTTGGGACATACAAACTCTTTTTTGCTTTGAGATAAAATTCCTATGGTAGCGGAATTTTATTCCAAAATCAAGGTTGCTAGCTCAAGGTAATACAAATGAACAACAAATAAATTGTTTCATTTTGAGAGCTCCTTGAAGAACTTTGTTAACATCTGTATTCATGTTTTCCAACATTCATTTGGCTTAAAAAGGTGTTCACATAGAGTTGTTAGGATCAAGAAACAAGGAGGAAACTACATCATTAAAACAAGTTGTTATGATCCGGTTTAAACACAGAAGAGCAAAGAAAATAAAGTCTGAGTATAGACCAGAAGGAACTTAGAAGGTTCAAAATATACCCAAAAACGAGATTAAAACCAAACGAGGTTAGATGTTGGTTCCAAAAAAAAATATGTATTTTATTTAATAGTAAAAGACGCAAAGAGAAAGAACGAGGAGGGGAAGAAGGGAAGAAATAGAGAAAGCAATGTGTGGGGGTGTGAGGGACAGGGAGAGAGTGGCAGGGGTTAGCTGGGAGCGTGTCACCCGCCCGGGGCCCCAGCGGCGCCTCGTTGCTCGCCGCCATCTTGTCTTCTGGTGGTGAGAGTGCCCCGGGCCGCAGCCACACCGCCACCCAGAGCAGCGGGTTAATAATACACGCTTTGGGCAGGTGGCAATGCCCACGTGCCTCCCTTGCAGGGGGCCAGTTTGTCCCTGTCCCTTGCAACACCGCGGGTCTGTTGCATCATCTCCGGTGCAGTGTCAGGGGACCCCTTTGTGGGGGGCTTTGACGGGCCATGAACCCCCCCGGCCCCGGCCATGAGGCTGCGGCTCCCGCCAGCGTGCAGGGCCCTCGGCCGGGCTCCGCTGCACGGCACGGGATGGGCGTTCGCTGCTTGTGGCCGGAGGTTTTCCCAACACACACCCAAAGCCTCTCTCCCCCCACCCTTTGGTGCGAGGGTCTGTTCCAGCCTGGCAGCTGACAGCCCTGGGGCCCTGATCTCCACTCCTGAGGTGTTAAACTTGTGCTGTGTTAAAGCCCTGAGTTACTTTATCTTATCTTCATCAGTGAGCCATGTAAGGTCTCAGTCAGGGCCTCATTCAGGGTTCAGTAGTCTTCTCTGCAGCTTTTGTAATACAGTTTTAAAAGTCCTTCATGAAAATGTTTTAGTCATAAACATAGCATTTCAGTCACTGACACATGCATTTTTCAAAAACTACCATCAGTTATCTTCTTTTGAACTTCTAGAAATAATAAAACGTTTAAAGTTGATCTGGCTGGGAACTGCGGGAATGCAATTTGAAAACACCACTGTCATTTACACATTAAAAATTGAAAGTCATGTTAAAAACTAAGCCACCGAGTTCGGTAGCGTAAAAAAGGGTAAAGCAGTATTTCAAATGCTCTTTTGGCTACTCTTTCTCTCCCACACACGGTATGTGCACATGAACAGCTCAGTGCTTCCTGGGGAATGTGGCCAGCAGAGCCGAGCCAGGAGCAGACCCTGCTGCTGGGCATAGCACCATGGGGCAGAGCAGTGTTGCATTTGCCTGCTGGGAATGTTGGTTTCCAGAAGGAAACTGGATGTCATTTCCATACCTACATCACTTCCAGGAAACTCATGAGCCCCTTCAAAGCAAGTATTTTGTTGCGTGTGAGAAGTTAATATTTGGAATTTTATTGCTTTGCCTCTTGGGCTTTGAGTATCCTTCTCTCTTTATGGCATCTGAGGTAACATCATGACTGTGCCAGAGAGAGTGAATGACCACTGCATCATTTCTGCATCCAATCCGTCACCCCACCCTGAAGTCTGGCAACCTCTACAGAAGGATAAAAGCAAAACACATTGAAAGACTATTTTGATCATATCAGCCTTTTCTGATGCCTGTCACTTTTTGCAGCCTTACCTCTCTTTTACAAACACAGCACCTGAATTTCCAAAAAAATTACATAAGAGACCCCACAGAGGTCTGGCTTCCAGTGATATGTTACATGGTGATATGTAGGGTGCCCCCCAGCCTACATGGTACAGCTCAATCCATAGCTTCCTCACCACAGTCCTGGGGGATGTCCAAGTGCATGTTTTTCTTTATGCCAACAGTGCTTCGGATCCAGAATTGCTGGTTCATTTTTAGAAGCTTCCCAGGACATAACATTTTCAAATGTTAAAAGAAAAAAAGTCTTAAAAAGACATTACCCATGGGATTCACAGTGTTGTAACCTCACTTTTAAGAAGATATAAGAGCTTGCATTTTCGGGCCTGAAAACACAATGTGATGGCAAAACACACTGTGACATGGAATGGGGACTCCCAGAGGAACCTCTTTTATAGTAGTTGTGAACATTATCCTGAATATGTATGTTTGAGAAATAAATAGTTATTCAAAGATGTCCTCCTGAAAAGAGGGAGACATTTAATTACCATGTAGGATTTGGACTAGGGTGATTACATACACCTAGAAGCCCTACCTCTACCTGTGAAGCTGGTAACTGAAGCTTTAAGATGTTATCTGTAGTCTTCAAAGATTTTTTTCTCATCCTGTGCTTGATTTGTTTGACTTCAAATGGCAATACTGGCTATAAATTATTCATGATTCATTGCTGCGTCTTTTGAGACATGATCTTCAAGCTAAGCATCCTCTTTAACTCTGTTCTTCCCTTCAGGCCTGTTGCATGCAGGTCTGTAGCCTTACTCTTGTTATTAAGTACAATTTTAGAACATTATCTTTTTGTTAGCTATTTTTTATAGTTTCTCATTCTTTCTTTCTTAATTTCTCAAACACTTGCTATATTTTTAAAACTCTACATTTGTTTACAATTTTAATAATAACCTAGTTCCTTCTACTTTAGTGTCTTTATTTCTTCTCTGATTTTAAAAATCCTTTCTTTCCCCCTTCTAATTGCTAGAGATACTGGTTTTAATGGCTTTTTTCTTTCCTTCAACATTTTTGCTTTCTACCTGATGTCAGTAATATCCTCCTAGAAAGCTCAAGAGGTTAAAAATACACCCAAACACATTTGCCATCCCCTTTCTTAGAATATAAATAACTGTTCTAATAGAGCTAGGTTTTTTTCCATTTCATTTCCTCACCAATCACACCTTAGACAATTTTGCAACACCTACTTTGCCAGCAGATGTTACTGCTGCTACCTGTTAACTGTGATTGTGAACAAGATTAATTTGCACATTGCTGAAGATTTGCCCCTGGCTTCTGCAAGACAAAACACTTAATAAACCATAAACAATTTGGAATCCGCACACAGAGTAGGCCTTCTCCTCAGGCAAACCAATAGCAAGACAATGAAGATCATGTTTACCTTTCAAATACTAGTCCACAGTAGCCTCTTCTAGAAGAATGTCTCAAACTGAAAAATAAATATATTTATAATATTTTTATGAAATTTTTTTCTAAATCGTTCTAAACAACAACAATAAGAGTATATTTTTAATAGTTGTAGGTGTGAACTCTGGAGCACTCTCTCCCAGGTAATTTGGTCATCTTTTTATGTGTTATGGTTTTAAAGTATGGTGTTAACAGATTTTAGATGCTTATAAAATGTTGACAATAAATGAGTTACTCTCAAACAAGTCAACATAAACACAGATCCAGATTCTTCTAGTGAAAATATTTTCCTTTCATTCTAAGCTTTTGTATGTAGGATTTGTGGTTTTTTAAAAGCAGGTGTCATGTGTGTGTGGCTGTATGTAATGTAATAATATATGTAACACATCACTTATTTCCGGAATACACATGACTTCATAAAATTTATATTCTTTTCATTAAGCTCAGTTCATGGAAAAATATAACACTACAGTTCTAAATCCTATGAGGCAGGCACCCTTCTTAAAAGGCACATCTGTGGGAGCAGCCTGCTCTGTATGGTCTTTCACATGTACAGCAGGAGAAAAGCCCAGCTCATGTGGGAGTGAATGCACTTGTGTGAGACAGCATGTTCTGCTCACAAAGGAGGTAGGTAACAGCTGTATAACCACTGAGACAGAAGGTTGTGCTCTGCATGCCTTGAACAGACTATGCAGTATGAAGCAAATTGTTTTGTTCTTTTGAGCAGTGTAGAGCTCTGTTGGAGCTAAAAACTATCACAACTATCTTAACTTCAATTTTAGGCAGCCATATATTAATAATTAGAGGAAAACAAGTGCACTTTCATCCACCTTTAAAAAGGCCCTAAGATCATCTACACAGACCTATTACCACTGTCACCATAAAGCATCTGGGGAGGAACTCAAATCTGGAGTAGCACTGTAAGTTGCAGGCATACAAGGAAGCTTCCTCGTACTTGATAGTCCAAGAAATCAGTACTTCTGTCAGGCAACTATTTCTAAGGGTCATTCTTCCAGTGTCTGTGTCTCAAGAAAGTAATCATTCCATTCCTAAACAGTCCCATGGCATTTTATTTAAACAGAGAAGAGAGATAACTCAGCCTATAATTGAGCAGTATTGATGCTGGGAACCCTGAGAGCAGCTCCATTGGGTTCAGAGAGGTGTCATGTAATACCTTTCCTGGTATACAAAGGGACCATACATTGCTGCACACAGGTACTGAGGTTACCATGGTAATTAAAATTATAATTAAGAACTAACAAGCAAAACAACAACAACACCTCAACAAAACTATGAATGTTGAAACTTCACAACAAATGTATTATTCTCCCTTCTTTCCCCTTACACAAAATACACATACACAGAAATGTTCAAGACTAATTCAAACAGCAGCTCCTCCTGGTGTACCCAATTTCCATGTACACCTGCTAACAAAGATGAACACTATGATATGCACTGGAATTCTCATACAAGAAATTAGCATTAGAACTCAGAATGGTGTGTGAACATACTCCCTTCCTACCTGTGCATCTGGGTAAACCACGAGTTTCTGAAGAACTTAATACATCAACAAGTAGCTGTGGAAAGCTGACTTAATACATCAACAAGTAGCTGTGGAAATCTGACTCTTCCTTACAGATTTCTGCAAGCTTTTCAACATTGAAATCCTTTATGATAAACCCATGAATTTTTAAGCAACAGAATTATCTTTGTTATGTAATTTCGTTTTAAGTTGAGATTCAACAGAAGCAAGTAACAGAAGTTTAAAATGCATTTATGTTTTGCTGCCAGCTGTATCTGTCACTGATAAAAGAAACAGAAAATTGTGGACTCTCTCAATAGCATAATCACTACCTGGTTTATGCACTTACTCAGATTTTAATGAACTAGTAAATGAAACATTTGGTTACTCTTCAACTACATAACTATCCTGTAAGAATCAAGGGTATCAGGAAGTTCAGAATTTCCATAGTCATTCAAGAAGCCATATCACTGAGTGCTTTGTCATATTCTGAATATGGAAACATTTTTTTAGTGAAAGGTGCAGGGATCCAATCCTACACATCAGTGACATAATAAAACACTCATGTATTTTCCCATGTTTAGAGCAGAATCTCCAGATAGTGCTGGAACACAGTGTACATGTGTTCCAAACCACTTTTGTGGGCTAAGAGAAACAGCTCTCCTACAGCTGTTCCATCAGAGAAGTGGGACTAGACTTGAGATCTTTGCCCGCTTCTTCAGTGTACTGATCAATAATCCACACCAATTTTTTGACATGTTTTGGGCTATGATGTTTGCCAACAGGACAATTTACATTTTACTGTGTATCTTTGTTGGGTTCTTGTCCTCAAAGAAATTTTCTTTTCTTACTGAGCTCTCTGAAGCCCATGACATTTGGTAGGTGACCACACTGCGTTGAGTTTGATCTATACAACTTTTGTTCTTTGATGTTTTGTCTTCCAGGGTCTCGTACTCAAGTAAAATTTAGTCTTTTCTTGGTTACTTGAATTGGTTTCCTGGGGGTTTAAGACTAAATATCCACTGATGAAATATCCTAAAATATTTACTGGAAGCTAAAAATAAATGGAATTGAAACACTAGAAAAGAAAAGAAGTCTATTGAATGATAGAATCTGAGCAATAAAGTAGGATGTGTCCCTCCCTCCCAGCATCCCCTGGACTATGTTTATGGTACTGTCTTCCCAGTAATCTCCCTGTGCACCTACTGGAAGCGAAATGCCGGTGTTTGAGCCGTACTTTCTTGTATAAATATTTATTTTGCTGGGGTGTTCAGACAGAATGAATCTGTGAAATCTGTAGCTCCCCTGCAGAACCTTGCCTCCATGCAATCATGCCTTCTCTCCTCTGGAGAGGAAGTAGAAGAAAACATCAAGTTTTATTGCAGCCTCCGGTTATGTACTACTGTCTCCTGGCCCTGAAAATAACTGGAAACATCAAAATCAAAGATTAAATGTACTGTAGCCTCAAATTCCTCTTCTCTCCAAATGAAAAGCATTCAGAGAAATTCAAGAATGACCTCTGCCATGCAAGACAACTTATAAAGATATAAAAGCAAATATCAGAAGGGGTGTTTATGAACTACATTAGTCATGTACAGCCTTTCAGCAACCAGGAATTGCACAAAGCTCATGAAACAGTAGTAATTTCAAGGGACTTCTCCAACATGTCTGTAAGAATGTTGTTATTTGGACCAAAATTATTAAACACTTTATTTTTTTTCCTCGTGGCATTCACCAAATAGGCCTGTATCTAATTTTTATTAGTGGTTTTTAACCTAGACCTCAAAGTGTCACATTTATTTAATTCCCATTTTTACATCTTACATTTCTCCTATTACCCCTAGACTTGCCCAAACTCTCTTTTCAGACAAATCTTTTGCAGAGTTGTCTAGAAAGTCCAAGTATGTAGACCTATGTACCTAGATCTAGGTATAAATCTTGTGCTTTGCCACCACATGAAACAAAAGCAATCACCATTTTGTACTTTCTTTCTGAGATCCAAACTGCTGAAAATTTCAACATGATAAAATTTACGTAGTTTTGACAATCCTTATTCCATGCCATTTCATAATTCTGATAGTGTGTTTGATCTAAAGTACCATGGATGTGTTGTACTTCATGCTTTGAAGTACAGAAACATCAGTTATTTCCAGTTCTCCCTGTAGCAGGTAGGTTTGGATGCTGTCAGAAAGTGTTTATACCATCTAGATACCTTGAAATGAATGGAACATAATAAAACATATTTGTAAATTTGCTTACATTGGTGATTGCACTATATCAAAATCTGCTTATTATGGCAATAGGTTAAATAATGAAAATTATGCAAGTCATTATTTTAAACATGCAGAGAGCCCTACTATAGGTGCATAATTTTCTTGAAGCAGACAGCTTTTCTTGAGGTATTCAGATAACAACCAGACATCCAAAGCAGCCAAGGATACAGAATGTGTCAGGCACAGCAAAATTCTTGACAGAAAAGCACCCTAGCTGGTCCTGCTGCCTTGGAAAAGGTGACTGTCTACTTTCTCACCTTACCTGAGATTTCCAGTCATCCTCATATTTTCTCATCTCTGAACTGGATGACAGTGACTCAAACAGGTTCTGTAGAACCCAAACGACGACTGACCATTCAGACATGAGACACATCCTTGACACAACTCATCCTTGGTTGATGCTTCTTAGGCAAGGGGGGAACGGGAAAGAGAGCAGAAGGTTCTATAATTTGAAGATGATTCGCACACTGGAGCATAATGGTTCACTCACAGAAGTTGCAGCCTCTTGCTTCTGCCACATCTAAATACTAATCCTGCACACTAAAAACCCTCCTGTGTTTGCTAATGCCAATGTAATAACTTATCCACCTCCACAGACAAGCAAACAAAAAGTTGCTTGTAAATATGTCACAAACTAGGAAAAAATTCTATAATGGGCAAATATATAGGATCAGTAATGTTCATTTTCCTTTTAGACTTCTGGCAGACACAGATGAAACCTTAGAAATAAACACACCTTATTTTACATTTAATCCTTCAGTTCAGTTCCGCATACTGACATTTTTCAGCAACAAAAAATTCTCAGGCTAAATCTTGTCTCTGTGATTTCAAAGAGAAGGTGAGAACAACAGTAATAGATTTTAATTACTGTCTAGTGTCATTACATTATTTCCTCCTATAATTAGAAACTAATGAGAAATGGAACACATTCTGTCAAATGAACTGAGAAAACAGCACTTCAAGTGGAATGAGTGGCCAAGGACCAAAAAAAATCCAGAAATGTTGGGCAGAAATCATGTCATACATACAGAAACTTCATTTGCTTGGATGAGTGTAATGATTCATCTCATTTTGCAGAAGTTTCATCAGCCAAGATTGTCATTTCAAGAACATAAACTAATTGCAGCTCTCTTCTGCCTGCTCCCACAGGAAATCAAGGTGTTTAATGTCAGACATATTCACACACAGACATACACCTTACTGCCTTACTTTTCAAAAACTGCACAAAAAAAACCCCAACCAACCAACCAAACAAACAGATCTCCTCCCATCCCCTGCTCTCCATCCAGCTGTGCAATGCAGTTAGGATTCATCCTTTGGAATGTAAATTGAAAATCAGTCTTGCAGCTATCTGAATCTCAGAAATAATCTTATATAAATGGACTACAGCGCAAGCTTTGTCAAAATCTTAATATTGTTTTACCTCATTGCATAATCAAACTATAATCACAGCTTAGAAATGGATATTAAGAATTTCTATTATTAGAATTTTTGGGGAAATCACTCAGTACAGTTGCTGTGCTATACGGCAATGACCATGGCTCACCACATTCTTTGTGTAATGCCAGCAGTCAGGTAGGGACTGGGACTGCTTCCATGTGCAATTCTGTTAAAAGCAAGTATGTGCAATGCCATACCATATTTTACATATTTACAGCATTTGATTTCACTTCATGACTTCTCTGTGATGCAACAGTGGTATTTTGTGGCTAAACCTCAGTGGGAAAGAGATTATTGAGCATTTTTGGAAAGGAAGAGACTCAATTTTTTTTTACTCTCTGTCTTTGTGCAGTCTAAAAATCTGTCAACAAAAGAATAAAAAGCTGTGAAGGGCAGAACCAATGGAAAGGGCACTTGGCAAAGAATGAGATAAGAAGAAAGTCTCATGGTCAGATACCTAGGGAACAGTGTTCCCTCTGGTTTTACCTTTTCCCCAGACTTTTCATTTCTGGCTGTGGGAACAAGTAAGTCTCATACATATCAGCTTATGATTAGTACTGTGATCAAATTTCTGTCCTGTCTTTATGAAAATGAATTCGGTCATGTGCCAAGTGATCAAATACTTCAGCCAAAATAATTTTCCTGACATATATGTAAAAACAATGCACTGTAAGAGGGAGTATCATCTACCCATATGACAAAATACCAGTTTTAGAAGTATGTTGGTACTGAACTTGACAGATTTATGAACTTCCTGATCGGTTGGAAAAAAAAAGTCACTTTAGGTTTCACATAAATATTTCAAGTTAATTTTTTGAATTGGTTAAATCTGAATCCTCATAGAAAACTGTGTGTTTAGAACAAATATCATATTTTCTTTATGCCACTGTAACAGTGTAAGACATCTCACTGAACCGTATCTGCAAGCTGGCTCAGTAACCTCACCAAGACAGTAAATGCCAGCAGAACTTCAAATACAGATCCTGTCAAGGCAAGAAAAGAGATGGGCATGACAGTCAAATGAAGATGCATCAGGACAAATACACCAATCTTAAGCTATTTACATTTTTCATCCTGGATAGAGCTGCACTGTACAATGTAATGCACAGTCTGATACTTGCTTGATTTGGTAGAGAGGTGTAATTCCTGTCTCCCATTCTCCCTTTTTCCTGCCTTTTCTGGGGGCAGGGATCTGCCTCCAGCCACTGCTGAGCAGAGCATACCCCAGAACTCTGGTACCAACACCTGATTAGACATGAAAGAGAAAAGGTTTTGTCCATATTATTTTCTTTTTCTTTCATTTTCTCTCTACTTGCAGCAGCTTTTGGTAACCCATTTGCTGCCCTCCAGCATGCTGGGAGGGCACACATTGGGAAGGAAATCAGCTGCTTTACAGGCAATGCCCCACAAGTTTACCAACTAATTCTGTTATTGCAGAATATCTGCCTAAAAATGGCAACAAGCCTGACTCTTTTATGAAAAAGGATGCATTTAGAATCCTTTTTGTCCCATTTACTATTATTTTTATAGTCTGTACTAATCCAGCAACTTTTTAAGAACTAGAGAGAATTAGCAGCTCCTATAGGAGATGTTCACAGACATCTCTGCACCACTGTTTTAATGGTATTTCCATGTACCATGATTAAACCCAAGAAAACTCATCTATTCCATCAAACTACCATTTACCCATTCCTTCTATTAAAGTAAACCAAGAGTACTAGCTCTGTTTTCTGCCTACCAGAAAACAAGACTGCTGGCCATGATAACAGTAAAAGAGAGAGAGAACAAGGATGTATCTATTAGCTATTTATGAGAAAAAGAAGCTAAATTCTGCTGCCACAGTTGTTCTTCATTAACAATTTATGCAGTTTATATTCACTACTTGTAGCACAAAGGTGATGTTACTTTGGGGATATTTCTATCACACAAGATTTGGTTTAGTCCTTAAGAGTGTTCCTCTAATAACAGAACCACACAAGTCAGTTGTGCCATTTCAGTGTTTGTATAAACATTCAATGGCAAGAATAATTAGAAATTTTTCAGATTCGGTTTTCCACTGGCAGACTTGCAAGCTTTTCTCATTTCTATCCTGAGGTGACAGTGCCCTCCTGTGGCATGAGGTTTTTTTATTTGCTTTTTCCCCTACTTCCTGAAAGATGAACTGGTTATGGTTTCCCATCTGGAAGCATGTCATTTATTTATATGAATTTATTTTGAGAAAAGGTTCCATTTCTATCTATATTTTTACATGTCTCTTTAAACAAGTATTTTAAAAAGTGCTTGCTCTTCTCTGTATGGTTTCTGTGTAACTTTAAGAGATAAAAGCCCATTGGGAATCTGGACAGCTTGTGCATCTCTGTGTCTGCAGGAATTGTGGTTGTGCACTAATACAATCCGCTCTAACAAAATTGTGCCTATTACATACCATATAATTTGTGGCCTACATCAATCCTAGTTTTTAGTCATTTGATCTGTCGTTAAGGAGCAAATGATGGCTAGAAATTCTGGAAGAGTTAGGATAATGCATTACTCTTCTCCTATATGACTTTTTTTTGGCAGTTTCACAAATTCATGTAGGGGAGAAAACTTTAAATTTTAAAAGGATATAATAAAAATACTTGGTAGCTTTTGCTGGCAATTATTGATTCATTACCAACGTTCTCCTATACAATTTATTTTCTCCACAGATTTTTAAATTTTAAGCACAAAAAGCACTACATTATAAACATTTTCAGAATTAATAAAACAGACATTGATTTTCATATTAATAAACAGTGACAAAAATATTTAAGGTAACTAAAAACTCAAAGAAAATCCTATTCAGACTCTGGGGTAGAACACTTGCCATTTCCCAGGGAGAAGAGCTGCACAATGAAACTCCTGACACTGTGGAGTCCGCATAAGGTGATGAGCTCACCTGCTGTTAACTCTCAGCACACAAAGAAATTCTGCAGATTTTAGGTAGTGGAATATATAAAGGAACCCAGTTTGAGAAGAAGAGAGTCACTTCTACCATCCATCTGTTTTTGTGGCGCCATTCAGAGTGGTGTGTCGCTTTGTAAGCAACAGAGGGAGAAATAAATTCTTCTTATAAACTCTTAACAGCCTTATGCATATGGACATGTCTATGCACACATTCACTGTTTTCTAAAGCTTTTAAGTTAGCCATGAATAACTTAAAAATGTGAACCCATAACAAGGTCAGCCCTTCACGTAATTGAATTTCCCTGTTCAAAACTACATATCCTTAAACGAAATGAAACACTGAATTTTCCCCACTCAAAAACCATGTGAGAATGAAGTAACACATACAAATAACTGAAGTAACACGTAACATATGTTGACCATGTGTCCAACATATGATTTTTGAAGCTGTTCTGCAGTTCTTTTAATAATTTAAATCCAGCAGTGTTTTAAACAGAAAGCAGAAAGTGTGAGACAGTCTTATCTCCCAGTGCAGCTACCTGAACTATAATTAAGATACCGATTTCTTGAGGTGTTATAAAGCTGTTCTTTTCTCTTGCATTTACACTGGCTTCCAAATCACTTCTGACTACAAATTAGAGGCTTTTTTCCTCAATACCTTTCACTTTGCACAGTCACTTAAACATGCATAAAGAGTGCACTAATGGGTATAATTTCCCGTTCACTTCACACAGGTATAAATGACTCTCCAACCAGGAAGCAATGAAGGATCACACCCACCGTGCTGATTAAATCAATTAAGTACAGTGTATATTCCCCCGGCTATGTTTCCTGGCACGACTAATTCCTTCAATTGAACCTTTGGGACCTAGGCCAGCATATATGGACAGATGGTTCCTCAAATCAGGAATTCACTTCCCCTACTGTTGTTCCCCTACTGAGCCCAAATCCTGGTATTCAAATCACTATATCATACTAGTATAGGGTAGGAGGAAGACCACAATTTCCAAAGTTCATAGCGACTGCTACAAGCCTGTGAAAACTAGGATGGAACAAGACTGTTAGAAATAAAACCTTTTGCAAGGGCTTACTAAGGTCACGAGAACTGAACACTGATGCATGAATCTAATTTTCAAATTATCTCCTACACTGGAAATGACTTGAAGTCCATGCACTTCCTCTGTGTGCCCCGAGAGAAATATTCAACTTCCCATTCAGAGTGGCAGCACAAAGATGCTCAGAAGATTGAGTGTCAAGTCAGAACACTGCTCCACACTCTTGATTTTTCTCTTGATCTTCCAAACATAATTTGGAGGAATATGTGCTTAGTAGAAAATACGATATGAGCATTTACACATGAGGATAAACATGACCTGGATACCATTTTCCTGAGGGATTGCGTCCTGGTTTAAAAATATATCACTGAAGAAACTGGTTAACTTGCTATTGTATCTGCATATAGACAGATTATGTCTGTGTATATACAGATGCAAACACAGATGACTGCAGAGGAATAGGAGAAATATGCATATTCAAAGAAACAGAGGAAGGGTCTAAATATATGAAGGATGAGTTATTATGCTCCTCAGTGTAGTAAGATTATTTTTTTCCAGGGAAATTTTATATTTCCCTTAAAATTGAAAATTATCTAGGTATTATTTTCTAGACACATGTAATAGTTTTACATACCTCAGGTAGGAATGTAAGGTATCTGGTGAAAGGCTAAGTAATCCAAAATCTTCTAATTAGGATGCCAAATGTCAACTACTTAAGTATGTTCTCTTACAAAGATACTGCCACATTGCACTATCATTCATTTCTAAAAAACTCCAAAAGTGTATTAGTGCTCCAAACAGCAATCTGGCAGTCTGAGAAGCTTTCTTGCTGCAGTAGACAATATTGGACAAACAAGAGCCAGAGCTCAGGGAAAGAGGATGAAGTAATAATGAAAAGATTATCAATTTGCCAAGTGAGGACTAATAAATGACACTGTGCTGAGGATCAAGTCTGGCCATTTTTTACTAAACTAATGTCTTAGTTTGACAGCTTCATGCAGGCATCACACCAGGAGTGAAAAATCACCTGAGGCATAGAGATAATCTGAAAAGAACAGAAAATTTAAGCTGGTCTCAGCTAAAGAACTGAGAAGTGCATGAATAGAGTCAGAAAATAAACCAAATCTGGATAAAA
Organism: Rhipidura dahli; assembly: GCA_013399225.1. Classification (NCBI taxonomy): domain Eukaryota; kingdom Metazoa; phylum Chordata; class Aves; order Passeriformes; family Rhipiduridae; genus Rhipidura; species Rhipidura dahli. The sequence continues at coordinate 237,313 of VXAC01006627.1, read as the reverse complement.
CCAGGGCTGAGGCAAGATTCCATCATGAAAGGTGTGATTAAAGCAAAGTCCATGTTCTGCAGGGGTCTTAATGCATTTGATGTTTTGGATGTGTTGTGACAACTGAGACTGAGTCCTAAACTTCTCATATTTGGTCTTGCATTATTTTGTATGTATAGAGTACTTTTGTTATTCAAAATCTCCAAACACCTGCTGTAACATCACTTAAAGTAAATTTGGCAATCCCAGCAATATACTTTGCTGGAGCATCCTGACACTGGGTCCTGTTTTCTTTATCTCTTTATTGTCACAGTTTTCCCTGGCTGGCAATTGAGTACACATGGCTTTTCACTCACTCCCCAACCACCACCCCTCCCCAGTGGGGAGGAGAATCAGAAAGAGAAGGTAAACCTCATGGGCTGAGATAGGAACTATTTAATAATTAAACCAAAATATTATTAAAAATATGCAAATAACACTAATTCTAACTGTAACAGTAAGGGATGAAAGTAACAGAACCCAAGAGAAGCAGATGATGCATAATGCACTTTCTCATGACCAAAGACTGATATGCCCAGCCTGTCCCTGAGCAGTGACTGGCAGCTCCCAGCCCACTCCCCCAGATTATGTACTGGGCAAGATATTCTAGGGTGTTGAATATCCCTTTGGCCAGTTTGGGTCAGATGTCCTGGCTATGCACCCTCCCAGCTTTCTGCGCAACTACTCACCTGTGGAGCATGAGACAGAAAATTCCTTAACTTGGGGTAAGAACTGCTGAGCAACAACAAACATTAGTGTGACATCATCATCATTCTCATGTTAAATGCAAACATGGCCCTATGCCAGCTACTCAGAAGAAAATGCACCCTTGTCCCAGTCAAAACCAGAACATATTAGTTCAAGGCTAGAAGAGATATTAAGTACATTACAGAATTACTGTCTTGCTTTGTCTTGGATATTCCTAAATTCCATTTGTTTTTCTTACTTTTACCTTGGAAAAAAAGTCATTTGTACATCCCAATTCCCAAAACCCCAACAAAGCAAGGGAAAATATTAACATTATTCCTTTCTTTTGTAAGGATCTCTGAAACATTCCATAACACAACAATGTCTGCAGCATCAGCAGGATTTCAGATTAGAAAGTAAAATGTAATTCAAATGAATTTATGCATCCTTGAATGACTCTTCAGACTGGTCAATTCCACACTGCCTGGCAAGTTACAATTGACACTGAAGTTTTTACTTCCCCTGATTTATCTTCTCCATTAGTAGAAACTTTAAAACTCATGTAAAATATATATGGTCTCTTATTTCCTTGAGCTTTCAGTAAAACATTTCTAATTCTACAATGCACGAGAAATAAGGTTAGCCAGAACAATGCTGTGGACTTTGAAATATCAGAAACTGGTAGAGTTTCCTACAGATATAATTCTGGAGTAGTTTGGATTTTTTTATGCATGTGTCAATTAGGGAAGAAAGTCTGCGTAAAGGAATGTGCAATAATATTCGTGAAGGTCGAAAAATCCTACAACAATTATATCACTTTTTATCTTTTGGAACCTATTAGCAGACAGATGTTCTTTCTAAACATAATTGCTTATGAATTAATGTATTAAAAAAATAAGAAGGAAAAGTAAAAGAAAAAAGAAAAGCAGAGGGAATTGTGTTTGATTAGATATGAAAAACTTGGACCTGGAGTGTCTCGTTTGTGTAGCAAATATGCTGTGGGCATTGCTAATGCTCTGTGGGAATGAATTGTCCTCTCATGTGCATCTTCAAGATGACAAAGAATTCAAAGTGCTGTTTCACTGCCAGTGACTGGACTAAGGCCTTTACGAGTTGGTTTATGTTTTAAAAAGTCTTATGGATTACATTATGAACAGCAACAAAAAAAATAAAATAATGGATACAACATTGTAAAATTTTTACTGTAATAGTTTACTGTATAAAAAGCATTCTGTGGGTTAAGAGAAAAATCCACACAAGTCTCCATGGACACCAGAGGATCACCACCAAAAACTGAACAAAAAAAAAAAAAGTGGAAATGGTCTATCAAATGGAAGGACTGAGGCTACTCTTTTTCTCCACACATAGATGTATATTCATATGTTATCCAAAGCCCAAACCCTTGGGCTGGGTTTGCACACACAGCTGTTGAACGAGGACAGTGAGGGAGGGCTTTGCACTATGCCTCGGTCTAGGTCATCTCTATTTAGCTCTTTTCCTTCTCAGCATAGCTGAGTTTTGGATTTGACTCTAATACCTGTAGGAATGTTCTGGCTTGTGTACTGGAGTCTGATATTTCTGTTCCTTTGAATACAAGGCAGGAGGGCTACAGCTGCCAAACAGTTGGGCAAAAAGACTTGTCCAAGTATAGGACAAAAAATGAGGAGAAAGTAATTACCTGGGATCTGGCACATCACTCATCTACTCCAAAGGAGCCCATAGCAGTTGGAACTTCAGTAGAAGGAAACAAGACAACTAATAAAACATCTGATTTTTAAACTTCAGTTCTGCGCCTTTTGTATCTTTTTATTCTCATCTGTATTTGGGTTTATATTTCATCTCTTCTGGAAATTCTTTGTCCCATTAAATTTATATAACAATGAGCATGAAACACTTCTCTTTAAAAATGTCTGCATGGAAGTAATACAGCTACTGCTTAAAGTGATCTCTGCCATGTCATAGCAGGAAAAAATTGAAATATCAATGCTATTAATAGCATATATGGAGGTGAATGAATAAAAGGACAATTTCCAAAACTGAAAAAATAATGACTTCTTGGGAACTTAATATATGATCCACAGAGCTGAAGCATGAGTCATACTGTCATTTTATGGCTTCGGCTTTGCACTGATGCTGCAGAGTGATGGTTTTTTAGATAGGTTGGTTGGGATTTTTGGTGTATGAAGGACATGTACATATAATGCAAATTATCTGTGAACTAAGGAAGTAGCAATACTGTACTTATTAGATTGTTTGCTCATATTCAGACGTATCACCTAATAAACTGCATATATAAAATTTGGGGGCTTTATGTCTTTGGTTTAATTATAACATAATAGAATTAAATTGAGTTAATCCCAGGAATATGCACATTCAAATTGAAAAAAAAAACCAAAGAACCACCAGTTTAAAAATATCCCTGAAGTTTCTTCTGTGGTCAGGTTTAAGGGATTATTCTGGGGAAAATTAAAATTTTAATTATGCCTGAAAAGAGGGAACTCAGTGTTAACTAAAGGTACTGATCTAAGCAGAACTTGCATTAGCCATGGAGACTCTTTGATAATGCTGGAAAACGATCTCGCTCTAAATTTGCAAATCATATCCTGTTTTCATTAAAGACTTCTCTGGGCTGCATTTCACTGAATTGCAATAAAGTCTTTGTAGCCTGGGGTTCTGTAGTTCCTTTGCAATCAAGATTTTTCCCAGGAGTGCTGTAATCTGAAGTAAAGATGAGAACTGAGAACTAGGGTTGTTTTTTTTAGTTTAGAAAAATAAAACCAAAACCAAAAAAA
>VXAC01006627.1:140583-233741 GCA_013399225.1 Rhipidura dahli | reverse complement strand
AAAGCCCCCCAAAAACTAAACAACATCAGAAACTGAAGTTTTGCTGAATGGGATTACTTAATTTGGGATTTGCAGATGGGATTTACTTAATAATTTGAGAGGGGAAAAGAACCTGAAAAGACAATCACAAATTACTGAATAAGAGTGATGTGTTATGTATGCCAGAGTAACTTCTAACCCAGTTTTTGGGAAATGTGGATTCCAATCATTTTAAAGGAGAAAATACAACAGATGATCTGCAGGCAAATCAAAAAATGAATTATTGACACAGCATAGCCCTGAAGAATAGTAAAGAACATGAATAATTTAGGACGTACATCTGAAAGCATGTGACATTTGAGAGTGGAGTTGGGAACACACTAATGGAGACACAGAGACTGGCAGAAGGCTGGACCCCCACCACACACTGTACTGCTGCAAGAGGATCATACCAGGCAGGTCTGGTTATGAGGAATGATTTGGGTAGAAGTCATGCTATGCAAGGGAGGTTACCCTTGAAATCATATAGCAAAGTTACCTAAGTAAATCTGCATAACTGTTTATTTTCACAGTGTGGAAAAAGTCACCGGTTCTTGAGCTACAGGTCAAGATGTATGCATGTATTTGTCATCAGTATTTCTGGTGAATCAGTTTAATATTTATACACACATGACCCAGACATGGAATAGGAAACCCCTAGCTCTTACGTACAAATTTTGTGTTGGTTTTTTAACATACTGTTTTATCTTGTTCTGCTTTTGTTTTACAGGAGACTATGTAGTCATGTCTGTCTTCTTTAACCTGAGCAGGAGAATGGGTTATTTCACTATTCAGACTTACATTCCCTGCACACTTATTGTTGTCTTGTCCTGGGTTTCTTTCTGGATTAATAAGGATGCAGTTCCAGCCAGAACATCACTGGGTGAGTTTATTTTTCCTGTTTTCTTCAAGAATTATGATGTTTAATTGATACCTCTGCAGATCATCAGTTTGCAAATATGAAAAGAGACAACTTCACATGAACTCTCCTCATTTGGAAGAATGCAGTAATTTCCAAGGAATAACACAGTCTAAGCTACATTTGCATCTCTTCCTTTTTACGAGATCAGATTCTGACTGTTGTAGATTGTCAACAGTAAAAGCTTTCACATTTTTTCTGGTTACAGCAGTATTTTTTATAAAAATCAAGAGAATGGGGACACATGGTTGGATTAGAGGCAAGATGCATTAGTTTCATTTGTTCTACTTCCATATCTTGGTGACTGGCAACACAAATTAAATAATTACCAAAAGGAATTAACCTTTTTGGGTGTGCGTCCAAGTGGTAACAAGGGGAGAATGTACCACCATGACCAATTTAGAGACCAACAATCCAATGTAGACTTCAGGCAAAAAAAATCAGCTGAATTTGGTGGTATCCAAAACCTTATACATGAAAATGTGACATGCAATTAATCAGAATTAGAAATTTCTACACAATTAGCTACTTATCCACAACTAAACTAAAAGACCAAATTAATCTTGCTTGTGCAAAGCAGCTGTAGCCATAAGAAATAGTAAAGCAGAAACATTCAGCTAGAGAAACTTTAACACATTTTCTACTTCTACATTAAGTCCACACAAGTGAGAATTATCTCAGTTTTTCCTTCTGCATTTTCATTTTTTCACAGAACCACAGCATAGAGCACTGGAGTGGAAAACAGGGGACACAACTGTCATTCCAGACTCCCTAGAAAGAAACATAACAGAGGATCAGTGGCACTGATAAACAGAAGGCTTTAAGCATTTTATTGGTTTTTTTTCACATCCTCTTTAAAAAGAGGTTATAAAATCTGCTTTAAAGAAGTACAAAATTAATAAAAGGCATTCAGCTATTATTTTATATTTTACTTAAATACACAAAACAGACTTGTCCCTCTGTTGAGAATTAGTCTATTTGCACCACTAAGAAGGTAATACCAATGGTGTGAAATTTGCCATATAAAATGTGTTAGATTTTAACTGTTGTGATGCATTTTTAACATTTTTCACATCACAGTACATGCAATAGTGTCCCGAAAGGGGAGGGATGATGAGGTATGTCAAAGTACTTCGCTTTTGTCAGCCCTTCTCTTGCTCTGTTTAAGCACTTGAACACATAAACCGTTAACTTCAATTTTCAATAAAAATAAAGACTCCCCAGAAGTCAACTACAAAACCAAAACCCTAAATTAAATTTCTTGGAATCAGAATCCATCTAACCAAAGTATTCTACAGAGCAGGACTGGCAGTGACCGTATAAAAACCTTGCATACCCCTGTTAATCCTCAAAGCTCGCATTGAATTGGCATTTCACTGCTAGAATGTGCTACTGAGTATTTGTGCTATATGTCTGAACTCCAGGGACACTTCAAAACCAATCAGAGAGAGATAACTGGCAAAATCAGTTTTTTACTTGAAGTAATATTATTTCTGTTGTTTTCTATCTATCTGCTAGGAATTACAACTGTCCTGACAATGACCACCCTAAGTACAATTGCCCGTAAATCTCTTCCCAAGGTCTCCTATGTGACAGCAATGGATCTTTTTGTGTCAGTCTGCTTTATTTTTGTGTTCTCTGCACTGGTGGAATATGGAACTTTGCATTACTTTGTCAGCAACAGAAAGCCAAGCAAGGATAAAGACAAAAAGAAGAAAAACCCAGTATGTATCTTTTTACCAGCAAGGCCTAAAATTTAATTAGTTTTTCTGAGAGAGCATTTAAATCTATCTTTATAATGGTACCTTTTTTTCATACTTTTCTATTACATATATACTTTGTAACAATAGGAATGCAGACATTCACCTTGAGAATCAAACGTTCATATATTACAGTTTTCTGGATGCCAGAGAAAATAATTTCTTAGGATAAAGATCCTTTTAACCAAAGTGTTCTGCAATTCACAACTACCAAAGCCATTTTTTATGCTATTTATAGATCTCCTTATAGAAAATATCTCAGTTTCTGTGTCTTAGTATTAGCAATATTCTATGCCATTAACTTATGTCCACATTATTGACATGATTATCTTGTTTATCAGGAATTCAGTTAAACTTTTATATTCAAACTGTGGTGTGCCACTTTTTCTAACTTCCCCTTAAGCATCTCTTTCCTTTCCATTGTTTCCCTAAATTTTTTTTCTTATATTTGTTACCTCATTTACCTACTTCTCTGCCTTAGAAAGTGATTTCACAGTAGTTTATAATGATACTTGCAGATATATGCTACCCAATAATAAAAAAAACCATATAATAGCAACAATAAAAAAATCCTGGAAATACCTTCAGTAGTGATTTGGGCTTTTGCCCAGACAGGGAAAGAATTTGCTGCTTATTTTGTCCAGGACAGATTTCTCCTTGCCTTTGGCAACTGAGCTGATGAATGTGTTGTATAGAAGCTGTAAAACATTTACCCTAATCATCTACCAAAAAACCCAAAAAACAAAAACAAACCCGAAACAACCCCACCAAAAAAACCCCCTGCAAACAAACAAACAAGCCCACAAAAAAACCCTTCAACCAACCGAACAAAAAAATATGTGAATTATGTAAAGGAAAAATGTTTTACATTAATAAAGAGTATTTTTGTCTCCATTTCAGACATCTAGCAAAGAATAAAGTAGTTTGGATTTGATCTGGTAAAATATTCAGGACTTTTGAAAATGTTTTCTTTTAGTTTTAAAATACACCGCAAAAATGGATATAGAAAAAAATAGCAATTAAGAAACCTTTCACTACACACTATTCCTATAATTTCAAGTGTAAAACTGCTGAGAGGAAGACTTTAAAAAAACCAAAGTAAAATGATAAAGTGATGTCTCCTGTGTTAGGTGGAAATAAAAGTGTCTGTGTGTATTTGTGTCTTATGCAGTCAGGTAAAGGAGCAAAACTAAATACACCTCAGATTTAGGGGTTTCACTTTAAAGCATCCATATAAGGACAAATAACTTCTTTACACTGCTTATTTGTGCTCATCTGGGGAGAAAAAGAACTATAAATGTTTTCTTGAATCCTAATCACTGAGTCTAAAAACCTTAGAAGGAGAGTGTTCAGGGCACAGTCTGCAGCTAAAAGGTCTTCTTTTTAAAAAGTGCTTCTACAAGCTGCGAATAGTCTCCTTCAAAATAGCTCAGCATAAAAGACTAAAATTCCCTCAGGATATGAATATCTAAAAGGAGTTTGATATCTTATGTCTTTGGCCCAGATGTAGACAAGACAGCGACATGTTGAACATGTGGGGATTTTATACTATAGATACTTGTTTCAATTGCTGTAATCCCAACCTTTCTATACATTTAGTTCTTTGTGACTTACCATGTTTTAGAAACATATTTTTAATTTACATTATTTTTGTCTCTCTTTCCTTTCTTTAATTTAAAACAAAACCCTCTGATTCACTTTTCTGTCTACAAAATGAAAGCTTCTTCGGATGTTTTCCTTCAAGGTATAATGTTTTTTGGAATGGAAATTCACTGCATGCAACTGCTGAATTTAACTAATAGAGCTTAGATGAAAGTGGTGTTTTGTTGGGTCTTTTAATTGAGACAACTAAGCATTCTACTTAAGCTACTTCCTAATTAAGTAGAATGGGTACATATTTCTAAACAATTTGTAGAGTTGATTCAGCAGCCCCAATACCCCAATAGGTTCTGAACTCACCTAAGTTCAAGAGTGACCAACATTATTGGATTGCATGAATTAAGAGAGTTCAATGTTAAAGCATTTCTGCTCCTCTCTCTCAATTTGCCGTGGGATCCAATAGCACCAGCTATCATAAAAAATTGCAATACACCCTTTTAGAACTCAGCTCTGACCCTGGATTTTTAACCTTTGTGATTTCATTCCTAATTATAGAACAAAATCTGTTCTGATACTAACCTGAACAAAACTCAATTGCATCATCAATTATTCAAATGCTGTTCTTATTGGGAAAAAAAAAAAAAAGTCTGAGTTTTGAAAGGGTTTAAGATGCATAGAGATTTTTAATATTGTCACTGGATCAACACACTTAGCAAATTAGCAAATATTGTGTTCTTGTGTTACACATCTAAACCTTATCTCCATTCAGAAATGCATGGATTTTATTTAAAGAAAAGGGGAGGAAGGGGGAGGAAGAAACCACATAAAATAAATTATACTGAATTTACATACTTATGGAATATAATTGTTATGTTACCCTAATAACTATCAGCATGAAATTTCAATGCCTATAATCCTAGTGTTCACCCAGGGCTAAAATGTGTTTTAAATGTTTAAATTGCTCAATTCATTCTAAATATATATGTGTGTATATGTGTGTGTATATATATATATGTACAGCTACTATATAAAATTTGGAACATGTTGAACCTTCTAGTTGGTGAACATTAGTAGGTGGTGAACTGCATATATTCAAATAATTGGAGAGATTTATAGAGATTCTCCTAATCTTATTCAAAAGACGTAGTTTTTTGCCTTTTTCCTGTATATATATATTTGCTTCTTTCTCAACATGAACCAGCCCTATTAAAATCCTGCATTTCTAATTGGTTCAGTTCCTTTCATGTACAATACACAAACTGCCTTCAGATATCAAGCAACTATGTAAAATATAAAACAAAAATTCAGAATACCATCAATTACATTCCTGGATGTTTCATTTAACCTCTAATATTTACTTGGTTTAGCATTGACACTAATTGCCCAATCTGTTAACTTCAGATTGATTTGTGTTGCTTTCCTCTAAGGGGTATGATGTGATTGATTTAAATAAGTTCAAGGTAATATCACCATTAGAACACCTCAGCAATTTCCCATGTACCCCCTGCAAATCCATCATGCACATGTTGACCATTATCTTTTGGCTGGTCTGGTGATAATAACGAAGTTTCTCCCTCTGCCATATTTTTCTCTTTTTGCTACTCCACCTTAGGCACCTACTATTGACATCCGCCCCCGATCAGCTACTATTCAAATGAACAATGCTACGCACCTCCAAGAAAGGGATGAAGAATATGGGTATGAATGTCTTGATGGCAAGGACTGTGCCAGTTTTTTTTGCTGCTTTGAGGATTGTCGGACGGGAGCGTGGAGGCACGGCAGAATACACATCCGCATTGCCAAAATGGACTCCTATGCCCGCATCTTCTTCCCAACTGCCTTCTGTTTGTTTAACCTGGTATATTGGGTATCATATCTGTACCTGTAAAAGCAGTAGGAAATCAGTGATATGAGCCTTACTCACTGAATTTCTGAAGAGAGATGGTTTCCTAAATCCACTTGAAGTATTTATGATGCGCTTTATAGTGATCTGAATTCTTTAGTGCCATAATCCCATAAATATCGGTCATATCATTTGTCCAAAAATTGCCATCAGGTTATTGTGAATTACATGTCCATTCCACATGCCAAAATAATTTAAAAATAAAATCCTGTAAACAGGTAATATACAGCTATATCTGCTGGAATAGGGAGAAACAGGGCAGACAGGGCAAGAAGAGCATAGCAACATCACTTAGCAGTTAATACTGTGAATACAAACAGGAGTGAGGGAGAGGAGAATTCCCAGATAAAGTGCTGTACAGTTTGTTAACATTGGCTATAATTATGCTATAGCTTTATTCTCTGTGGGCTTTTCTTTTTGGAAGAGTCATCTCTCACTTTGAATAGGTATTATTAAGCTAGGAAAGTTAACTTCTACTCCCACCAAGATGAAAACAGACCTTTCCCTTTGCCATCCCTTTAAGAGCACATGTACAATGCTGTAAATATTTCAATACCTTGTAGTACATACAAGTCTAGTGCATGCATCTTTTGGGGGCCAAAATAAATGAAAAAAGGTACCATAGAGTTTTGTCTTTTATTTTGTGTCTCTGGATGTGCTATTGTAATTGAAATGTGGACAAACCTAATTTTCTTTTTTCTTGAAAACTGCCCGTTTCCCTCATGCATGGAAGATCCAAGCAGACAGCACTGTCATGCAAGACATTAGAGAAGCCTTAAGGATTCAAATAAATAACACATAGACAAATCTGTATGGCCAATATAATAGCTCATAAAGTGTGATGTATGTGTCCTCTGCAGTTGTAGCCTTCATTTCCCATTGATAATGTTGCTATATCTCAACTTGGTCTCCAGTAATTATACATTGCAAGATCAGCTTCCAAATTTAATCCATGTGCTTCTATTGTTCTTTTCCCACATTGAGCTCCACTTTTTTCCTTACACAGTGTTTGTGGGGGTCTTTTATTCTTTAATCCAGTCCAGGAAATAGCTTTTATTCTAGACATTATTTTTACATAAGAGCTTCAAGTTAATTTTGAGACATTAGACCTCATATTGTATATACATTTTTTCCCATTCATGTCCTCAATCAGCAATAGTTGTTGTTAGTGCTGCTTTCACTCGGTGAGTACCTTTACTATATCAAACCTTTACCCTGGCTAACACAGAGTTTATAGATAGCCTTGAAAATAAAATTGAACAAAGGGTGTCTTGGCTACTAAATCACATGTATGCAGTTATGTATGTATTTAAAACTTTCAACCCACCTGGGTGAATCTTGAAAACCACTAGTTTTCAGAACCTGTATGATGTTCAATTATGCAACCTTAAGCACATGTAAATATGTCTGACAGTTTGGTTTGTGTTTTTTTTTTTTTTTAAATTGTCAAAGATGTAAAATGTCACCCCCAGAAAAGCAGGCTTGCAGCTTGAGAAGGGAGACCTATAACTTATCACTACAGAATTATTATTAATTAAAATGGAGGAACAGGAAAGTTTTCCAATGTTTGTATAGTTTTGGAAATAAAAATGTATAAAAAAGGAATATCTCTTGATCATCAATTGCTCCTAGTCCAATGTATTTGAAAACATTTTAATAAAGGAATTGCACACACCTGGGACTTTTTCAATAAAACTGCTGCACTCAACTCCAGTTTTTCTGTGATGAGTTTGTTAAAACCATGCTTTGAGGACTAGACTGCTTGACCAGTTGGCTTCATCAGCTGCCTAAATATAAGTGATTATGATCCCTATAACCATTTGCACTGTCTCATTTTGTAGTCAAATGGCTCACATATAACTTTCAAGAATGGAGAAATTCCTTTGAAGGTTATCTTATTCTAAAAAAAATTAATTTAAAAAATCAGGGAATTGGAAGTACTCTAATGAAGAAAAATAAACTTCCTTTATCTACTTAGAGAATCTCCACCGTTTGAATGAGTGACAACTGCCTTTTGTGGAGGCCAGTGGTACAAGGGACAAAGACAGTACATTGGTGGGACAGCCCCTAAGAGAAGAGATTCTCCTAAAGTTATGGAGAGAAAAAGGGTTTCCCCCCAGGATGCTTTGTTCTGCTATGTTAATGTACCCCAATTCTGTTTCCCTGCCTGGCCTGTTAACCTCCCCGTCCCTCATTACTTTATATATCCCTGCCCTGGGTTCTCCACTCCCTGTTGCACCCATTGGCCCGTGCCCCATCACCACTCCCTCAAAGTTTCCCCGTTGGCTCATAGTGCCTAGTCCCACCTGTGCACCACCCCCATGCCCTCAGATCATTGGTCTCTGATGCTCCCTCCACTCCCGTAAAAAAACCTGGGCCTTCCAATGTTATTTGTCTTTGTCCCTGGACCCCTTCACACATGTGGCTGCATTAAACTCCTTCTGTGGAATCCCAGTGGAAGACTCTTCACAGCTCTTTGTCGTCAACCCATTTTCTGGAGCTAACTGTGAGTGTGTGCACGTACACATATCTGTGTGGTGGTCCTGCCGAGCGCCTTCACCTTGGAGACGTTTCTGGAAGGTCATGGCACCTCACCATCCAGCACCGCCTAGCCAGACCACAACAACTTTCACATGGGAAGGTGTTTCAACTGGTACCAGACTGATTTCTAATTTTTTTTCCCAGTAGTCAGTGATTTAAGAGCTCTCTTTTAGTTTCTTGCAATTAATAAGTGACTAATGTTATACATTTTTAGGTTTCAATTTTTCCCTGGATTTTTTCCCCAAATAAGTTTTATACATATCAGTATGAAACTCAGCCCAAACCTTTAATGCCCTCAGTCCAAGTGCATTTTGGTTACATACATAGAAATCTTTTTTGGTCATGATCTGTGAAATTAGATAATTAGTGACACTAAACCCTTTTATCTAGTTCAGCCATCAGGTTACCTGTGCCTGAGAAAACATACGGTACTAATGAACCAGGTTCAATAATGAGGAACAAATGATCAGGTCCCTCACTTGTGCAAGTTTGGCTTCTCCTTCCAGCAAGGGAGGAGTTAAGAATTGATATGTCCCCACCTCAATAATGCAAACCACACACACTGGAAAATTGTGCCACATCTGCCTTAAGGAAGTGAATGAACTTTACTCACCACGTGTCATGACACAAAGTAAAGGAAATAAGACCCTAATCAGTCATTACCCAACACCTTGCCCCTGCCACATGTACTGAGGGGTTTTGTCATTTCCTCCTGGGAAAAAATGGAGGAGATTCAAAATGATGGTTAATGGCGAAACACATAATTCCCAGTAAGATTTTGACACCAAAGTGTGATCTAGTGCTAACTAGGTGCTCCTCTAACAGGGATTATTTTAGCTATTCAGTGCAGAAGCATACCTTTGTGTTGTAATGCCAGACTGACACCACAGTAAACAAAACAGTAGGCAAAATAACATTTGGGTGGGATAACTGTTATTCAGAAGAAAACTGCCCAAAAACCTATCTATATAGACACATTCACATATACATATTATAGAAAATATTGTGCTAATATGTACATTGTGTATACTCTCCCCACATATACTCTCTTCCCTGGAATACAACTCTCCCAGTTATATTCTAGGGAAGAAACTCACTGCTGATGCACCAAGCTTGCTGAAATGTTTTCAAGCTCATCACACTGCAGATAAATATTACTGCTCTGGGAAGTGCCTGAGGGTGTTCAAATCATCATTGAAAGTTTTATCAAGTGTATTCTAGTGGCACAATTATTTACTTGCTATTTATATTCCAAGAGTATGTAATATCCTGACCGAGACAAGACACTGTTGTCCCAGGGATTATACCAAAACAGGACACCTTCAAATCACTTATAAATCTTTATACTTATACCATTTACAAACCCAGATTATAAATGAAGAGCTGGTATTCAGGGAGATCATGTGACTCAACAATAGTTCTGTTTTTTATGTTACCCAGCCCCCCCAAAAATATATTTTGCCAAGCCAATAGGGAATATGGAATAATTTTAGCCTCTGTACAATAAAAAATGCTAAAGATACACATGCATACAAAAACAGGGGGAAATAATCAAGGAGTCTGTTTTTAAATCCACTCTACCTCATTTCTACCTCATTTTCCCACAGTTATATAAAGCCATAACTTGGCTGTACTGGCCCAATAATGTGTGTCAGTTTCAATGACACAGCTATTGTAGCAAGTATTGGAGGTCCAAATATTTAAACTTCCTTCCATTTGTGCCCCCAAAGCCCTTCAGTATTAACACATGTAGAAAAAGAAAAGAGTATACTTATAAAATAATTAAGCAAGTGAATAATGTCAGAAAAGTAACAAGAAAAATCTGTTAACTGCACAAAGTTTAGTGGAGAGCACTGTTTTATATGCAACCAAAAATATTTCAGAAAATATAGTTTTGGATTATCTTCCTTACCACTAAATCTGGGTTTTGTAGGATGATGATAAAGATGAGATGCAAAAAAAGGATTGGAAAACAAGGACTTTTCCAGGTTTGCTGAAGTGTTTCTCATGCTCCAGAGGAAAGGCAAGACAATGTGAAAAAAGACTTTGTGGGAGAATTTGATAGTTAAGGAGAGAAACTGAGGCTTGGATATGACACAGAGGCTGAATTCAATAACCTGATCTGCTCTATCCAGGCTGCAGCTGAGAACTGAATTAGACAAGCAAACAAAAGAATTTGTACATTAATGGACTAAAGTGGCAGCCCAGAACAACAAGCTAAGAATATAGAGACAATAATATTGAGACAGATTAGAGACAAAATGATCCACAGTAAAATAATTTTCAAGGCTAAAATAATGAAGGTTGCAGTTCTCTGAACTTTTAATAGAGTACCTTTGGGATTCAGGCTTCATCTACATGCACGATGGCCCAGATTTTAGTGATGCCATGGCAGAAAATTAATGTTATTTGGAAATTAATAGCTACAAGATGAGGTCTTCATGAAAAATAAAGTCTGTTCGTGGGCTTCTACAGTTGAGGGACTAAAGCCTGTTATTTTAAACTAAGGAATCATCCAAGGCAGAACCAAGTAGTAAGACTGAAGAAAAGAAGAAAAGTAAAATATAAAGAATCCATCTAAATGCAACCTAATTACAGCCCAGGGGACAAAATAACATTTTAAAAAGCAAATGTTGTCTTTAAAATAAAATTTCAGTTGCTTTGCTGAGAATTTAATTAAATCTTATGAAAAGCTTCACAGATAAATCAGTTTATTATACCCATGAGAGATCTATTGTTCCATTTATAAAAATTAAAAGCCAGCGCACTTTCCCCTCCTTATTTAGAAGGATTCTGTAGATGAAAAGATT
Organism: Rhipidura dahli; assembly: GCA_013399225.1. Classification (NCBI taxonomy): domain Eukaryota; kingdom Metazoa; phylum Chordata; class Aves; order Passeriformes; family Rhipiduridae; genus Rhipidura; species Rhipidura dahli. The sequence continues at coordinate 222,191 of VXAC01006627.1, read as the reverse complement.
TAGACTTCCTACTTACACATTACTGTGGGGCTTTTTTTAAAGTCAAGATTTACAATGAAAAACAAACCTGTTGAATATGTAAAAGAGAGCTCATGACCTTTAAAGGCTCTTGAATAACAGGCATGAACCAAAAGCTTGCTTACAAGTTAGAAAACATATTTGAATAATTCATTCTAGGAATGTCAAATTACTTCACAAAAACGTATTAAAAAAGGTTGTCTTTCTTGTGGGAAACAAAAAAATAAAACACGGTATGTTAGACATTCTCATTTGGATTCACATAAAATTCATATTGATTGTCAAAATGAGAAAAGGGAAAACAAAACAAAAAGAAAATATTAATATAGCTTTAATTCAGCCAGTATGAAAAATATTAGAAATATCAATCTTTCCACCTGAAACATGCTTTTTAATACTGGCATATTATAACCTATATCTGATAAGATTTTATCAGCCATCAGTCTCTTTAGAATTTTCAGGTGTATGCTGTAAGCCTACCTATTGATTCAGTTATTTTGCAGTGAGAAGCCTAATCTTAATTTACCAATAGCAAAAAAAGGAACAAAACCCACAAAAACAATCACCAACCTTCCCCAAAAAGGCTCCAAATCAAGACTTCTCATTTCATTTCTAAAATGAGACACAAGCACAAAAACATCCGCACAGTCTCTAAAAATAGCAAATCAGGCTATAAACTGCTTGATAGTCAGACATACCTGCTACAGAGGTTTTAGCATAACTGGATACTTTGCTGTATTAAAGAATTAAAAAAAACCATGTAAATTTACCATGTTTTTACAAAGATAAAAATTTTAAAAATGTCTCCATGTTTGTATAGACAAATCAATGAATAATCATAAATTCTCAGAATTCATTTCAGTGTTTCCCTTAAGACTAGAAGGGGAAGACTAGACAGATAGTTTTATCAATTCTACAGTCTCACAAACCTATTCTGATTTCAAAAGCTTTTCTGCTTCTCATTCTTTTTCTACTTATATCACAACTCTTTAATCTGCTGCCACAGTGAGAATTCTTATAGAAGAGAACACTTTCCTTGCGCACTTTCCAATTCCTTTGCCCTCAGTTACATTCACCTGAATTTGACAGCTTCCTGCTGATTTAGCAGTTCTGGATCTTTCTTGCACAAATGCTTCTGTCCCATAAATCACCACCCCACAGTTTCACCTAAATCGGTGACTCCATTTCAACCCTGAAAAATTTTTGCAATTTGAAAACTATTGCTTTGAAAGAAGCTGTAAGTGAAATCATAAAGTTAATGGACTCAATACCAGGAAACAAAAAAGAGGTAAGACAGAGCGATTGCCAGCTTCAAGCTCACCTTTATTTTACTTGCTTTCAGGGAAGCTGATGCCAGCTCTTGTTAAGGCCCATCTCTTTATGCTGAATTGCTCAGAGAGTGCCCAGATTGGCATGATCTGCAGAACCTGATAACATCTGGGTGTGGCATAAATCTCACCCAAACCATGCCCTTCCCATATAGGACCTATCCTGCTGGCCTCAAGCACCTGAGGGTACTGCCTACAGATGCTGAAGCTCCTCAAGTATTTATGCAAAGAAAAGACAATGCTCAAGCCAAACCAGACATCGTGATTCTTTCAAACCTTCCTTATGTTTCTGGCTCGTTCCAGTAGCTTTGCCAATTTCTTTGGGGTCTTCAGCAGTTCTGTTGGAAAATTATACACTGGCCAATCTACCCTGCATGGCCCTTGGGAGATTCTCAGCATCAACGAATCACAGGTAGAGACTATATGGGCAGGAGAGAAGGTAATTTACTATGTTATGTTTGAATTCAGATAAAAACTTTTGTTCTTCTGCTCAAATATTTGGCATATAGAAGAAATAAGTCTAAAAAATTAAAACAGTCCACAAAATAAAACTGCAGCAAAACCCACTTAAGAAATGTAAAGTGTAAATTATACATCTCTTCTGTGATTGCATAACTTAGTTATTGAGATGTGAACAAAACTATGGGATGCCTGTCTGGTAAAGTAGTGAACTGGATGGAGCTGTTCAAAATCTTTGAAATGTGAAAATAATCTGATCTAATTTTTTTTTCTCTGTTGGCAATTTTGTCCTTTACGGGGAATTTAAAGATAAAACAGGTAATTTAAGGATAAAATCCATCCCAAACCTGAAGTAAGATTTGCTAGGGTAATATTCCCTAGGGGATAAGCTGAATACAAGGTCATTGCATGAACACACATTTTAGTCTCCAGAGGATGTTTTTCCTTCATGTACAAAGGGGAAGAGCCAATAATGCTGAGTTAATGCAAACACACAGGTTATGATTATGCAAACAGGCTGAAGTTCAAATCCCATGTACATCTGAGATAATTGTAAAAATTCTTGATTTTGACAAAGAAATTGTAAGTACTCAGTTATTGCTCCTTCTACCTTCCCTGCCACCCTCCCTGGCATCCAGGCACAGAAGAAACGAGATCCCACTACTCTTGAATTCATACATAGTGGAAAGGAAAAGTAGAAGGGCAGAAGATGCTCCTTTTCAAAGATGCCCTTATTTTACCCTGTCATCCAAAAAAAAATCCCAAAAAATCCATAGAACTAGAAAATGGTATTTGGGAGGAAGTTTTAAAAAATAAAAGCTCTAAATTAACTTTGCACTAAACATTTCTAGGTAAAGAAAAAGACAGGTATTGGCCTTTGTCTTTCTAAACATCAAATGACCATAGTAATTTAGTAAATTAATATTGGTAGACTAAGACCATCATGACCATTCCTATAAGAAGTACACCAGATTCCTACATCATTTTGATTACTAATACAATTAAATAATTATATGCTATCTGAATCACTTATCACAGTTCCAATAAATGGATTGACATTCTGATGTTGCCTAAAAAATGTATTCAATGAACATTTTGAACAGAAAAGGAAGCTATCAGTTTTTCAGGTTTAGTTATAAAAATCTTACTAACTTGAAAAGTTTTTTTTAATTCATAGTTTGTAGGCAAAATATTAATCAGAATGCTAATCAAAATCATACATGCCACAGTAGAACAGAATGCGTTTTATCCTAAACAGCAACAGTTCCTTAAGATGTTCTGCAATTACTACCACTTATGAGGAATATGCTTTTCGAAGAGTTAAATACAAAAGGAGTGCTTTACTTATTAAGAAAAAAATTAAAATAATTACATAGGAAATGAAAGTAAAAAGAAAGCAGTCAAAAGAACTATATCCCTGAAAACATGGTAAAATAAATGGAAACCATAAATTAAAACCTCACTGGATATTTTTTAAGAATTAACATTCTTAAAGTTTACACTTCTCTTTTCGACTAATTTGGAATACATTATTATTCAAAAATCAGAACCATTAGAGAATTATATCACAACTAGCAAAGAATACATCCCCAACTAAAAGTAGAGTTACCATCTGTAATTAGCTCTGTAAATATGCATTTTTACTTAGTTTTCACTTGTTCAGCACAAGATACCAATTTTCTTTATAAAGCCTTCTTTACACAATTTTTAAAAAAAATTAAATCTCATGTCACCGGTCCTTAGTATATTTAGACAATCAAAACCTAAGGAGAGAAGTTAGATCACCAAAAAAAAAAAAGTAACTTGGCAAGTTATCACTTAGTCGTCTATGGGAACTTCAGAATTCATATCTTCACGTTTTCTCCAGATCTTACGTAGAGAAAAAGCTGACATTTCAATGGTGTTTGTTGTAAAACTCAGTGAAATGGCCTTCAAACTGACTCAGGACAGAGCTCTTTCCTGTGACATGTCCATGCTCCTAAGGAGCCTTCAATCCTACACACCGACCTTGTAAAGTGGAAGAACCAAAGAGGGACCAAAGAAATCCCTGCTGGGATTGCCCACACAAGCTCACAACTGCAGAACAATGTTCTAACCTGCATTAGCTAAAATGCCCACCAAAACTGCAGAACCATCTCTTAGGTGCGACTTGTCACATTTTGTCAGGGATTTTTCTGACTACACCCAAGCCCACAGAGATGTATAGATGGTAACAAAGATCCACAGATTAGCATAAAAAAGAAAAATGTAGGAGACTGTTACAAGGTTCTTCACAAGTTAATGAACATTTTTCCTCAGATTGTTGGACAGGAACATACAGAATTTAAAAAAATTATCACTTCAGTGATACATCATCTCTTTGTAACACTTTTTTATATAAAGCTAAATACTAAGGTGCATAAAGAGTCAATAACATTCCTTACTGTGTATCTCACTCATACCTTTAATATGCTTGCTCTACCACTAAATGTTTAAAGTACCAGCTGGATATACCATCTTCATAGGTAATCTTCTGTTTTACCATACTACATAATTTACAGTAAATATTGAAAACAAGACAGTGGACCATTTTATGATATTCATAAACATTACCCAAATACTCTTTGTGAAATATTCTACCTGGAGAGTAGGTGAAGTGCTGCTTTGCATTTTTAAACTGTCAAGCAAACTGTCCAACCCCATTAAGGAGGGAAGCACTAGGAATGTCACCTCTAGACAGAAGCGGACCCACTTGTCTCAAGGGATTTCTGGTTTGGGTGTTTTTGCAGGATGGGGGATAACATATAAAGATATACTGCATTATTCCTTCTATTTTGAATCCAAAATGTCCCTTTACCTCAAGTTAACAAAGCCTACAGCAACCTACAGCAAACATTCAGGCTTTTTCAGCTTATTTATTAACCTTATGAAATTAATCATCTGAGTTCCTTACACCAGCAGGAAAATATGATCTCACATGTCAGAACAGGACACTCATGAGCAGTGAAAATTCCAGGATTCAGTCTCTCAGTCCCCATAGTGATTCCCTAATCACTGACTAACAATTTTATATAAAATTAGGACTATCCAGTTTCAAGAAACCAGAACCCTCCTCTAGATGATCACCCTACAGTTGTACCTCTTATTAACTCATGCAGGCAATCTTGGAAGAAATTCCATTTGCTACCATAGAAACCAAGGATGAAGACTCTACACCCATATCTTGCATTTAATTAATTTAAGACTGAAATAGATATTTGGAGGCAATGAGGAACAGAAAATGTATTTCTGAAGGCTGTCTTTGAAGAAGAATAAAAGGCGGAAATGAATGAAAATCCACTGGATGGTAGGAGGATGACTCAGTTTCTACATTGTCTAGGACAAAACAACAAAAGTCCCAGGGAGACAGAGACTGCAGCAATCCTGGACACCTGCATAGAACTTTCCACCTGTAGTGCTCTATAGTCTCCATGTTCTGCAAGCAAAACAAGGATAAACTTGCTCACACTGCCAAGCAATATTCCTACCAAGAACTTTTCTGGTGATATTGCTATTGGGAGAAGTGGTAAATTCATGGGCCATTTGTTCATGCCTCTTTTCACTTTTTCTGTTTTTTCAATTGGTTCTTTTCCTCCTTGACCTATTTTACAGACTCTGGAAAAAGTGAGAAATCACCTTGAGACACAATTTGCCTTTCTTGTAAACATTAAAATTGTAAGCAAAGCATGTCAGTTGGCTCTCAAGGAGCCATTTAAGATTTCCTAATGTGCAATTTAAAAATAACTTTCTATTTTCACTACTTGGAAAAAAATTGTTTTTCTTGTCAAACCTTCACAAATTCATTTATTTTGTTGGTGTAAAAATCTTTGCTTGACTAATACTGTAAGTATAAAAGACTGAATACAATATGAGGCGTCACACAGCTGCTCAGTGCACAAAACTTAGGTTAAAATAAAACAAGGCATGTTACTCTCAGCTGAAAAGGAACCTGATTTAATGATGAGGTGAACAGCATAAAAGATGAGATATAAATTCACAACTAAATGTGAACATCAAAATATACTGTCTTTGTGTCAGACAATGAGTAAAAAGTAATACCTTCCAATAATTGTGTTTTAAAATGTTGATATGCTTTTCAAACTCTATTGAAGTTGCCCTTGATATATCCACTGCTGTCTGTGAAGCACTAAAAAATGAATATTCTTTTTTGCTTGTAGTGCAGAGTTAGCAATACTCTGAAATGTAGACGTACCCCCCAACACTGAAATTTGCTAAACATTTGTACAACACAAATTTTATATTGTTAATAGATGCATTGTTTGGTACATTGAATTTCTCTGATATGTGTTCCTTCTTCAGCATCAGGTGGGTGTATGGAGACACACTGTTAGTCTGACTTCTCATGGGGATTAGGCACATGCACAACTGCATCCCTGAACTGGAGACCTAAATTTCAGATTACAGCAAAGTTTAGAGCTCTGCTACAAAAAACAACGTTTTTGATACTTTGACATCTAAATAGACAGAGGAATGCTATCCTTACAGAGAAAAGGAAAAAAAAAAATCTATACAGGCAATATGAACACTAAACTGACATCCATACAAAGTTTATATCAAAAGATGTAAACTGAACTAGAATCCTTTGAGGCCCAATTTATGCCTTAATCACAAATCTGTCCTTTCTATGCCATAAAATGGAAAATCTCCCCACCTGCCTGTCAGCCAGTGACAGCATTATAAGAGGATTAAAGCTGAAAGGTTTACAGAGTTTTTTAAACTGCAGATCTTAGAGATTCTATGCGTTCTCTCTCATGAAGATTTTATATTTGTTCTCACTTTGTATTTCAGTTTTCCTAATCTAAAATGAAAGTCATTGAGACTGAAATGTACGTTTTGGTCTTTATGCGCTGAAAACACAGTAAAGCAAACTGTCAGTAAAAATACAGCTGTGAACAACAATAAACTGCTTAGAGCAAAGAGAAGGTGAAAAGGATTCTTGCATAAGAAACAGAAATAATTAAAAAGAGCAAAACCAGTATGCAACCAAGCAAGCAAAGCAGCCTATTATGCAAACACAGAAGTTTTCAGTTTAATTAAAAATATGTGAAAAAAATCTCACTATCCCTCACAGAGGATCAGTAAATATTTTCTGCAAATGCTTCTGAATAAACGAGTTGTTTTCAACAAATTCTGCAGCCCTTGTAATTTTCCTTGGGACTACTCATAGAATAAAGAATGACACAGTGCAAGTCCTAAAAAAATCACAATTATATCAACTGGCAAGTTCATTTCCCCTTTCCTAAAGTCATACAGAAATCCAACAAATTTTGTGGGAGGGGAGAAGAGGGCTTTTGTTGTGGACAAAAGTGCATTAGGACTTTAATGTCTGAATGTGCAAATCTGGAGAGGAAATATCTTAATGGCTAATGTGATTCCCACATGGCCTTACATCCCCAACTGATGCACTCACAAACTGTGAGCATCTTCCATATCTCTTAGACCCCAACAGAGGTCTGTCACAACACATGGAACCCTATTGTCCCCACTTCCACCAGTACCAAACCTGCTGATAATGTGTTGCAGCCCTGTGTGTACCCCTGGTCGGAACGGAGCCATAACAGCGTCTCACTAACAGTGGAAAACAAATTGGGTTATGTCCCAATCTGTACACCAGCCAAAATCCCTGACCTGTTTTTTTCCCAAAATCACTTTGAATCTTGGAAGATGCAGCAGAACATTGGCACTTGTGTGCTGTGGCCATACAATATAAAAGATAAACTGTTGCAAGCCAGTATTTTCTGTCTACAGTGAATTTAATTGATTGGTTCCCAAGCTGTGGATCTTGGTTGTTTCTGCACTTTAAAACAAAACTCCAGGGGTGATGAGAGTCAAGACTGAATGTTTTGATTCTACTGCATCCCATGGCTATATTTTCTTGATAAACCATTGCTGTTGCCTGAGATTGCATGAAACGCTCCCTCCTGTTTCTTCCACAGGAATTTGGAAAACATGTTGCACTGTGGTGTCCACCTGCTTGGGGTGAAAAATCCCTGTAACTGGGACAAAACCTTGTTAGCCATCAGTGTCTCAAATTGTGCTTCTTTTTTTTTGGGAATACAAAGGATCATTTTGAGAGTGTCACTTCTAAAGACCACAAGATCACACTGTGGTTTTGTTTTACATCTTTTTCTCTTTTACTTCTGCAGCTCCCTGAAGCTTTGACATTATTTTCTGAAAGCACACATACTTGATTTCAGTTTTCTCTTGAGCAAAATGTCAGCAAGTCACAACCATTGCTCCATTGCATTGTATTTTGACAGCAGTGAATGTAGAGTGCCCTGACTCCACATACCATTGCACCTCGATGTCTCTGGTGGAAGCAGCATCCTGAACCATCATCCTGCACACAGAGCACTCTAACAGTCCAATGCAACCTAAGTTTACAATGGGATAACTTGAAGCAGGTTAAAAGACCATATATATATCTCAAAGTTCTTAGCCTGGACAGCAATCTGACCTATTAGCAGGAATACATGAGTTTGCAAACCTTTTTTAACTTCCTATTTTGGAGCATTAGTGGATTGCCCTTTATCTGCTTCTCCTTTTTGAGCCTCCAGCTCTGCCATTGGGAGGCTAAACTTTTGAATCTCTTGTAACAAACTGGCACCAGTTCCCACAGTAAATATAAATCTGTAAAATAATTTTATTCATTATTATTAATTACTTTGTCAATTTTCAATATCCAGTATCAACAAGAAATTGTAGCATGTTCTAGCAGTAAACTCACATTAAAATATTCATATTGCTTATTCTGGCATTAGGAAACATTCTGCTCTGTATTTAACTTCTCTATATTTCTTGATTAACCTAAAATTTTGCATGTATTGCATATCAGCAGTTTGCTTTGAACTCTTAAATAATTAATTTACTAAAATCATGACAGTTTTTCTGCCCTAGCTTCTATAATCTTGATGGAGCAACATATAAAAATCAAAACTGAAAAAAATTAAAACCTATTTCCTTAAATACACGTATTAAAAGAAATTCCATAGTTACATTATGAACAGAATAGCCATACACAAATATTATGGTGACAGTTAATTGAATTGATTTACCCTTTTTCTCACTCAAAACTATCTCTATTTTATCAATTCATTGCAAGTTCTGCATTGCAGCCTATAGAGAATTCTCAAAATATGCATTGAATTGTTCAAGTGTTCTGTCCTGTGCCCTGATTACCAAACTCGGATTAGATGTGTTCTGTTCCTGATTGTTTAATTTGACCCTTGTAAACTATTTCTAGTTGTTAAAATCAGGTTTTGATTATACAAATCTTAGTACTACATAAAAATTTGCATTTAATCAGCATTCACACAAAACAAATCACATTTTAAAAGAAAATTATGAAAAGGCAGCACATGAAGGGTAAACATGGTAGATACAGCTAGTAATCTAGTTAAAAGTCAAAATATTTAGAAAATAATTTACCCTTCAACATTTCAGCTGCACTCATGAAGCTCCAAGTATCTTTTTTTTTTGAAAAGGGAAATGCACACCACATAACCCCATTGTTTCCCTGCTCTGAGGTTTCTGTATCTTTCAGGACAGCAGCAACTGTTCCAGAGAAAAGAAGGCAGGCAGTTGATATATTCCATTTCTCTCGACCCTACAAACAAGTAAAACCTTTTGTTAGAAACTTCTGAAATACTAAAACCTATCTAGGCTGGAGAAATACAGAAATACAATACCTAGTCAATTTTAGAACTTCATTATCAATACGCAAACTGTAATTCTTTCCCAGTCTTCCTATCATAACAGAAACTTAAGAACAAGAGGTGTATAGCTGTGGAGACTCAGTTGTGAAACAAAAAAACATCCTCGATTTAACATTTAATTTTTAAAGAATGAGAACAACAAAAAACCCCCACTTTCTAAAAGCCAAGAGGTAACATTTTCCAACTTTTATAATGAAGTAGCTAGTCCAAATCCCAAAGATTAATTTTTTCCTTATGATTGTTCAGGCTGAAATTGTGCAAATTATATTGACAGTCAAACATAACAAACATAACATTTTCTCAATCTATGAACTATTTAGAGTAGGTTCTTTTATGCAATGTGTAACTTTAGACCTCCAGTTAGTGTGACTATTAAGCATTTTGCATACATATTTTTATCTGTTCTGAAGCACTACAGCACTAATGAAAAAACCCAAATCTAAAAGTACATTTCAATTTTCCTCTGAAGAAAAATTTTTAGTGTCTCATTTTAAAACTATTTTTTCTGTTTTCTCTTTATTTTTAGTTTCCTGAAGCCAGAATAATAGGATATCTTTTTCTTCCACTTGAAAAAAAAATTCTCAGATTTATTCATGAGTTAATTTAGGAAAAGCATCTGATGTCATTCACTAGCTTTCTGTAATCAATTGAACTCCTAGAGTCTCCTAATAATTAATTAATTGGGAAAAAATGAAATATCAGGGACTGATATAGGGTGGAGAAGAGCATGACATGGATCTACTGAGAATTCGTAATTCATAGTTTGATAGCAGCAGAGCACTAAGATAAGGTTACTCTGGGATTACACTCATTGGTGGGGAAAAGCTTATCCTGGGAAAGCCTGTTTTCTGGTTCTCTCTGCAAATTGCTTGCTCCCACTGCAGAGACTTCAGGTGTTCATGAAACACCTGGTGGTCTGGGAATAGCCAGTTTGGTTTTCTCTTTCCAAAACAGTGTCATATTATGAACATAAATACAATTGAATACAAATCTAATATTATTTTCTTTTCCATTTTTCAAGCCAAAATTATATTTTAAAAAAATTATATTTGATTCATACTACAGTGTTTTGCTGACACAAGACATCTCTGTAGTATTATCTCTGCCTGACCAAAGTTGCCTCACACAGTGGAAATATTTCAAACACGAAAGCTACTTTTCACTGGAAATTTGAAAAAAAAATAGGACTAGCTGAATCACAGAGTCTGAATGTGATTCTAGCTCCCGAATGTCTGAAAGATAATGGAGGGAGACACCTGGTAAATACTGCTGCAGGCAGCAGCCTTATTTGAATTTGCAGTGAGACTAAATCAGCACCATCATTAGAAAAAGGATTCAAAAGCATAAGACACTTAATTAACGTTTCACTCCAAAGGACTGATCTTCCACATGTAAGCTGGTCCTATGGAAATTGGCACTGCCACCATCTGCTCTGTGGATGAACAGCAAACTTCACAGTCCTCACCTCTGGGGAGCAAGAAGTTCAGATATTTGTAGAAAAGTGATTTTCAGAAAGCTTTACACTCTGGCTGTAATCCAGGAAAATAGCCCTTTGTAATGAACTGTGTATGAATCCATTAGAGAGGAACTGAAAATCACAAGTTCCTGGGCTGTCAGTGACCTAGAAAAGGCAGGACAGTACTGACAGCTCTGCTGGTCCTGCCTGGAACTCGCACTGCAAAATAGACGGTAGCCAGAAAGATCAGTCACTGCTGTGTTCTTCAGAGGCAAAACTGAAATTCTCTTTGCAACTGAAAGACCAAGACAACAGTGTTCAAGTTACCTAATTTTGTCTTCATTTTTTTTTTTTTTTTCATACCTTCTGAGCACCACAGCTTCTATTGCCTTCAGATTTGAAATTCAGGTCACTAGAAGTGACCAAAACCAGTTTTGGGCCAAGTGCCCAGTACCAGTTAGGTATTAAATATTATTACTGAGGCAGGACAGAAGAAAGGGACCTGCTGGAGAAATTATGACTAATAAGCACTGCCAAATAAACCCAAAAGGTCTCTGGAAAGTTGACTAAAATACTTTTATAATGCAATGGATATGGCTGACAAAAAATTGAATTAAAATAATAGGGTGTGATTTTGAGAGGAAAAGAAAAGAAGCAATGAGGATATTTAATGAAAAGAGTTTTTAAATGCCAGAAGAATGGGTTCAAGTTGTGTTGCCTAAACAGAGTACAATGACCTTAAACATCAGCACAAACAAACTAAACACTACACACTGCTGACAAAAAAGGGCCTGTAGATCTAAATGGAAGCTGAAAAAAAATAAAGTGGACTAGCAAAGAGAGTTTTCTTGTTTGCTTTTCGACAGTCAGAACAACTGCAAAAAACATAGCAAGTCAATTTTCTAGCTTGTTTTTCAAATTCTCTATAGCTAGCACAAGCAAATGAAACAGATTTAAAACCAGATCATGTGGAGTATGTAATTCCTAAAGCTTGACTTTGAGGCGGGAGGCATATTTAGATGTCTTCCTCATTGCACTGCTATAGTTGGAGTATCTTCAATTCAAGCACTGCTTCTTATTTCTGCTTTCATAGACAAAAGTGCTGTAACATTACTCAAAAAGCTATACTAAATTCAACTCAACCAAACCTCTGATTATGTTACCAGAGCTACCTGCTCAAAAAGTATACTTTGCTGCTCTGGACTGCTTCCTACCCACTTATACAATATTTGTTTGTACAAAGTGTCTTTCAGAGGAAGACCTCTTCCTTGCCCACTTATATCTGCTCTGGTTTTTAAGTCTCCTAAGAAAACAAATAAAAATATACCAGCCTTCCAAATTCAACTCTTCATCCTTTATTACTTTTCCTGACACATGAAAAGATTTTTTTCTCTTGAAGGTGACAAACTATACAACTCAATCTAATTCTCAAAAGGTATTTTTTAAGAGTGTTATTCAAAACAGAAATAAATAAAGTGGCATCTGTGTAGGAGGAATTGTTGACAGAAAATATCTGAATGGTTGACTGAAACCCCTCCAAGAGAAGCATTCAGTGAAGTGGTACCAGATTGTAGAAAGAGGTGTCTATTCTCAAACATGTTTTTGGTCATTATATTATAGACTTTAATTTCCTTCTATGTTTGCCAGGTTCTTGTTCCTCTGTGTGCTCAGACCTATTTTTCAAGCCCCTTGTCAGGGATTTAGGTCCTTTGATGTGCCTGGCTTGTTTTCTGTCCAGACAACTCCTCAGAAAGGCATTTTTCCAAGCTGTTACACTTCATTACCGTAGAAGAAAGCTTTCTGCCAGTGCACTCACACATCTCCCCACCTCGTGCCAAGGTGACCGCAGCTGATACAGGGTATGGACAGACAGAGTCAGCTGCCAACTGCAGAGCAGTTGTGTTAACACTGAAATGCATTTACTGGCAACAGACAGATCAGTAAGAAAGCCTGAGAGTCTTTTTTCCCATTGTCTCATAAATATCCCTATCTTTTTCATAGGAGGGTCTTTGGGAATGCTATTTGTCTCTTTTCAAACCATCTACATCTTCATACAATATAGAACCTGTTCAATGGCAGACATTTAAAACTATTGTTTGAACAAACACATATTTTCATAACTATTTTTGTAAAATTATAGTTTGATACTAGAGCACTTCTACTGACAGATATCAAGCCTCTGTTAAACTTGAATAGAAATATACCTCCTTTCATGAACAGAAAAAGCATTTCATTGTGTAGATTAAGCATAAAGCAGGGCAAAGTAGAAAATATTCCAATGTCTTTCCTGTCATTCAGGCTGACCAAAAGAAAGACAACAATGAACAAATCAATGTTAGAGTCATAACAAAATTAAAAAGTTAGAAAAGAAGGTATTCCTTTAAGTTAAATGGTCTATTCTCCTGCCTCAAAGAGGGTTCAGATATGCCTAACTACATATTCCCACAAATTTTTAATCTATTTTTTTCCTAAAGATTGGCAATGATGCCGAATCTGCATCCATTGATGCAGAGCTGTTTTAAACTATATAGTCAGTTACTTTTTCCTCTTTTCATTCTCAGGCTGCCTGTGGTTCCCTTTATCCATTGAAATATTCAATCCTATCCCTTAGCAGACAATTCTGAGCCCATGAATATCATTTGGAGTATTTATCACAAGTGCTTCATGTTCAAAATATGTATGAGGTGTTAATAAACTAAGTAAAGCAATGTAATTTTTTAAAAATTTCTGATTAGGTGATTTGTATAAATAACCAATACTGCTTCAACTGAGAGCATTCTCTTTGCTGCAAATTACATTTCAATTGCAAATCCATTTCTGTGGACTTTTGGCTTAGCCTTTTAATTTAACAGAATATACTAAGTTTCTTATCTTGAATATTACAGAAAAGTTAACAGAAGAAAAGAAACAGCACGTAAAAATTTAAAATACAAGAAATTATATCTGGGTTTGTTTCTCTTTCAGGGTGAGTTTTCAGTTGTTCTTATTCAGGTATACAAAATAGTTAAAATCTAACAGTTTGTTTCTTAATATTTATTTAGCTTTCTGACAGGGCTAGGGTGGCTCATTCAATTCTTCCTCCACACCCTGCTCTGGTACCTTCATCCCAATGACAAAAACAAGTTTTTTCCAGTCATTTTTCATGTCCAAATATTGCACTACAATGGAGGTTCCTAACCTGGGTATTTGAGGAATTTGAGGAAATTACTTCATGAGGGGCTATATAAAAATATCTGTCTTTTCTACAAAACAACCTAATGAAATTAAATAAACCAAAATTAAGTATTCATAATATACACCACTGTCACTGGAATAAACCTAAGTAGGAAAAAATAGGAAAAAAGTCCATTAAAAAATAGGAGCTCCCTGGAAAGTTGCTAACTTTTCTGCTAGTGTAACTGTTCCAGTTAACAATGTATTTTTTTTTCTTAATTGAGATAATAACAGCAGTATAATCCCTAATTCCAGATAGAGTTGCATTATTATAATGCAATATGATGTAATCCCCTTCTTCCTGTTATTCATAGCTGCTGGGTTTCATGCTTTTGCTGTAGTGAAACAGCTTCCCACCAAAACAACTGATTTACCTGTGTTTTCTTACCTTTGGATGCTCACAGATCTGATTTCTACCTTAGCTTGCAGAAACAGCATGGTGTTACTGCTAAACAACAACATTTCTTATTTCTCCTATCTATATATGTTAGTAAAAGATTCCAATCCCTCTTTAGGATACAGTTTGGGGTTTTGGTTTTTTGTTTGTTTTCTCAGAAACCTACTTCCACTTGAGATCCAGCAGTACAGCAGCCCCACAGACTCTTACTGCCCATCATTGTGTCCTATTTATTCTCTTCACTTGACTGCTTTCCTTACGCTCTGTAGTTTATGACTCAGCTCAGGTTTTGAAAATGAGGAAGAAATGAGTCTCTGTGTATCCTTGGGAATAATATTCAGTGCTGTGATATGAAAATTCTGGGCTTTGCCACTGTTACTGTTACCCATTATGAAAATAATACAGACAACTTCTTCACTCACCAAATATTTACTCTGATGTGAAGCTGCTAAGTTTCTAATTCACTTTGTACCCAAGAGGGTCCTGGCAGAGCAGCATTAGCATAAACCTTACAAGATCATAAAATTATTGAATAATATTTTATGACAACATTACAGTATCTGGCATGTCTAGATATTATTATCTTCCTAAAATGCATGTTCTCTGGAACTGTTTTACAGTTAAATAGATTCACGCTGGTATTAAGGACTTACAGGAAAAAGTGCCCTAAATAATGTCTGCAGGATCCAAAACACAATAAACCTTTAGTTACAAGATATAGAATGCAAAAAATTAAGATATAAAAATATTTTTCTGTAAGTTTTTCTGACATTTTGATCAGATCAAACCATAATACTCTGGTGTTTTCATATACTGTCCCCTATTTAATAAAAATTAGGATAGAAAACTTATAATGGATTAGTGCTTCTTATATATAGGCAGATTTTGACCAAATCTACTTAATATTATGCATTCACTTCACATCAAGACTCCTGGTATATTCTTTGTGCATGTGTTTACTTCTGAGCTGCCTTGCAATAATCTAGCCCATGTAATTCAATAAGCACTAAAAATCCTGTATTTTTTTCTGTGTCATTTGGGAAAATAATATTAGAAAACTATTTATTTAATTTTATTTTTATTATTGTAGTCTATGAAACTTTATCCTTCCTCAGTACAATCACTTCTAGTTAACTCTTTCTACCTGTGTTTCTTCCTCTCTGCTTTACTGAAGAGTGGAAGAAGTATTTGCTGAATACTGGGGAAAAGCACAGTTCTTTCAAAAATACAAATGTATAATTATCCCTGCTTTAATAGCTAGTAGAGGTTTAACTCTACTTGTACAAATATTCTTCTGCTTTTTCCTGTTTTTTCTCAACTTCATTACTGGGCTGCAGCTTTTATCACATGACAAATCAAGGGTTCCTGACCAGCAACTCAGACTGTAATTGTGAGTAGAAGCAGATTTTTCATATTGCTAACTAGGAACAGGCAAACAACTGTTCTGTCACACAAAGAAATATTGTGCTTGGAAAACAGATCAGTAAAATTCAAATGATAATTGTCTTGAAGTTTATGGACCACAAGCCTGAAATATTGTATTTTGCTGAACCTATGTGGTACCAATCTCTCAAAAATAAGAAAAGAAGCAAGAAAAACTTGTGTGAGTAAAGAGCTATCTACCCTATATTGGGCAGGGCCAAATGTTTATTTTTATTGAAAACACTGTTTAAAATGTTATCATTGTTAAAACTGGCATGTAGCTCCAACCATTCCAATTTTCATTATTCTGTGTAAATTTCCACACAGTTGGCACTTAAGTCAGCTAAAGAAGTCTGAAGCTAAAGAGTCTGTTTTCTTGTGAATAAAAAGGTAAGACTAAACACTAAAATCCCCTCAACCTTTGAGATAACAGACAACCTTCCTCTGAAAGACACTTTTTACAAACAAATATTGTTCTACTGCTTACTCCTTGAAGCTATCTTTGACTATTTTAGGGTAGAATATAGTCAGAAAAGGAGCCAGATCTGAGCTAAGTCACATGAGGCAACAGCAGCACTGCTGGTTCCAGGTGGCCGTTTGATTCTTGCTTTACACTTGGTAGTGTAAGGGTGTTTCTGGACTGCTGTGCAAGAGCATCCTTTGTGAAGATGTATAATTTGTTTAGTTTTAAGCCGCTTATTCAACATGATTTATTTAATTAAATATTTGGTCTGTATAACTAGCTGAATATCTGGAGTCTTGGAGTGTTTTTCTAAATGAAAGGAATCTATTTCCTGTGTTTATAAAAGCAATATCAAGTACAAGTACAGAAGTCCTTGCTTGTTTTTCTTTAGATGATGTATAATAGGAAACAGCTCTGTTGCCATCCCAGTGTGATAACTGAGGTGCTATTAGACACTGTGCCATTACTAGACCTAGCAGAATAACACACAGTATTTTAATATCTCCCCTGCTTGTCTTGTTTGTAAAAAATATCAGAGAAATTACGGGAGGACCAACACTTTTTCTGTATGACCTGATTTAAGCTTCATTATTTTTCACAATCATGAATAATTTTCTGTCTTTAAATTCATCCTCTTCTATGCTCCAAATGGAAAAAGAAGGTCACTCTATTCTGTGCTTACCAGACTGCTAGGTTACACCTGAGAAGTTTGGATTCTGTTTTCAGGTGTCTGATTTAAATACAGTGGGACTCTCTGAAAGTCTAAGCAGATTTGGCTGCCAAAAGCTGCAGCATGACATGCCTGTTGCCAGACTGAATGTCATCATAACTCTTCTGGTCACTGCCAGCAGAAGGACACAGAAGTGCTCTCAGGATTCCAAGGAAGACCTGCACAGTGCAGCTCCCTGCATAATTACAGTTTAACCTCAGCCAGCAACCAAGGATCACACAGCCACTACTCATTCACCCACTTGCAGAGGGACAGGAGGGAGAGCTGGAAATGTAAAAGTGAAAAAACTCAGTGAGTGAAGAGGAGAAAAAGCCCTGGTGCTGTGCATGCGCTGCTCAGCAGTATGTAAAACATCCCTGTGCTAGCAAGACGTTTTTCAGCACAAATCCAAAACACAGTTAAAATTAACTCCATCCCAGCCAAAGCCAGTGCAATAATCCACACTCTTTTTGATCCATAAGGGGCAGTGGTGCCAGAACACATTTCAGCAGACAAAGTAATTTGCCAAAAGAAGTAAAGCAGAGTCTCCTACACGTCCCTAGCTGTTTTCTGAGGGTGCATAACAAAGCCACTGTGAAGATGAGAAAATAATATCTGGACATGCTGGATTAATTTTATGGAGTTGGAAAATACCTCATGATTTAGTTTACCTCAACTTCAAATTAGTTGCCATTCTCAGATACCAGTGATGTCCTGAGAATAACTCGGTGCTTCTTGCTTGTAGAAACAGCCACTTGCAGATCCTTTTAGAAACAAATGCAAATTCACATATAGATCAATCAGTCAGATAAGTTATTTCATGTTGGTTTTCTTTAGCTAAACTGCTTGGGGTAACTGAACTAGGGGCTGTGGTTGCCTGGGATAAACCTGGTTGCCAAAAAGGCTATCAACTGTAAACACATTATAAAACATACTCAAACTAATCAATGCATGTTTTACTCTCCCAGTCTTCCTGCTGTCGGTAAAAAGAGCAACTTCTTAATCTGTATTGGGACTGATGAGGAAGGAAATTCTGGATTCTTCAATTCTGATCTTGTAATAGCTTTACACCTCTATTAACAACACTAAAATAACTTAAGAGGTAATGTGCATTAAAATTTGTGAGAACATTTGTACACTATCACTTATAATCCATGTGGAAGTCAGAGCAATCTAGATAGGCACAATAAACTTCAAATGAGAGAGAAGCTATTGCAACATTTGCTGACCTTCACAGTCATAAATCCTGTTTGGTCAGGACCATGCCTATTTTGCAATATATCTGTCACATGAAAACTCTACTGTACAGTTAGCAGCCATTTATGTTCCAGACCATTACTTCTGTAAAGAAATTTTAGAAATTTTTTTCTAGAC
Organism: Rhipidura dahli; assembly: GCA_013399225.1. Taxonomy (NCBI): domain Eukaryota; kingdom Metazoa; phylum Chordata; class Aves; order Passeriformes; family Rhipiduridae; genus Rhipidura; species Rhipidura dahli. The sequence goes on along the minus strand of VXAC01006627.1, from coordinate 203,598 downwards.
AAATATAAAATACTCATATTTTTAAAGTGAAATACATTTCCTCTTTGTAAGGGACTGCCTATGCATGTATATAATTAACTCCCTAAGAGAACTGCTCTCACTACCATATCGCACGTACCTTTTCTTACTCAGCTGCCTTATAGAGCGGTGTAGTTTATTTTTTGTCATCACAAGCTTTTAGGCTTTATTTTTCTTTTAATCTTCTATGAAGAAACAAAAGCTTCACTCTCTTCTCTAGCACCTTTCATGAACGCAGCTTAAAAGATGATGTTTATGTCATTTTTCATTTAGTTTATACATCCATCATATCCTATGATGGTACAGATGGAATGGAGTTGGTCTAAATCTATGCCTCGTGCAGTGTCCATAGACATCACAAATTGGAAGTAACCTTACTGTAAGTCTCACTTGTAAGACTCATTTCTGTTATAAGCAGGTTAAATTCAAACACTTCACAATCAAATTAAAATTAAAAACCATTCACACTTGAGAAATAAAATGTAATTGTATAATTTGAAATGTGAATATTCCTGGGGCATACCTTATACTAGTACACAAGAAAACTACTTAAAAACTTATTTCAAGTTACTTTCTTTAAAAGTCTTTAACTAAATCTGGGGGCCAGTGCTACAGTCAGCACATTTTGATTTGATTGTAGAGCCAAGGTCTCATTTTCTCAGTAATGGAACTGAACTTTGTCACTATAAAAATCTCACTCTGGAGCTTACAATTTGTCTGCTTAATGGAATATTTCTTGTAGTAAGTTTGTGTCCAAGATGATAATTAAGAGGAAATGTTTTATAAAAATGTTGAAGGGTTCCTGCCCACTGTATTTCATCTTGAATTTAAAAAAATCTCCTTGTTTAAAACTGATAAATGCTTTAGAATACTTTGGTTTATACTTTTTTTACCTCACCTACCCATATATATCTGTGAAGCATGTACAGACAAACTGTGGGACTTCTTACAAATTATTTCATGATGTGCACAGGAGAAGACACAGAAGTGTCACTCAAAGATTATGCTGTCCATAACAGGACAGCACAGTTCCTGCTGGTACATTTTCTCATCAATACAAAGTTTACATTTTAGAAAGTGCTATCAATTTTACATCTCAGCATTTGACTATTTAGGTGAGTCAGTAGCCATTCCAACTTGTGTTCCTCCTTATCTGCAAGCAGACTTTACCCTACTCTCTGTCAAGAACTTCCAGACAGAAAACCATCTCTCTACCAAAAAAAAAAATACAGTCAATCTCTTAACTGGGAGTACAATTTCACACAGATGTCATGTTGGCATCCATATACTATTTACTAATTCATTAGGTCAAATTCATTCAGTTTTGGGCTGCCCTTTATGTCAAATGTCTTACTTCACCACATGTAATGAGCAACCATAAAGGTTACAGACCAGGAAACAAACTTTGAGAGGACATGGTATAGCCTATCTCAAATCATACAACTATGAGATTTTTGTAACAGGGCAAATATAAATTGGCAAGCTCTCTAAAATGCCTTTTACAGAGATGAAATAAATATGCTTGTTCATCAGTTATGCTCTGCTATTCATCATCATCATAAGCATACTTCTGGGTTTGTATCACAAGTAAGATTGATTATTCAACCACTGCATCCAGTAATGCCAATGCCAGCTTGGTCAGACCCCACATACAAATGGACACATGGATTCCAACAGAAAATTTCTCCAAGCATTAAGAATGCACAGTGTGTTTTTCCTGCCCACCTGAACTGTGGTTGTGTGTGGGTTTTCTATTATTTTTATCATGAAGTAAACAAAACAAAAATTAAAAAAAAAAAATTCCCTAGGCAACTATTTTTAGCAATCAAGACAGGAATAAAATGCAATTAAGGACAAATTGTACAAGGTCATAAACATATTCTAGGAATTACCTGAAAGGAAAGATAATTCTGCGCATATACTGGAAACCAGGAACAGCAATTTATAATGTAAGAAGGAATTTTGGGCACCTAATTTCTTTTCATTGAATAAGGATTCAAGTATTCAGTATTGGCAGGCAGATATGAGTACACCTGCTTCTGGTGCACCTGAAGCTGTGCACACTGGGAGCCAGTGAATGCCCATTTTTCAGTCATTGCATCATAAAACAGCTGACATATTTGCAAATATCACAGGCATTAAAAGCAAATAAAGACTGTAACTTGTGGACATCTTCAAAATAGAAAATCCAGTTGGTCTTCAGAAATCAAATAATAATTTGAAAAATCTCTATTCCTAAACAGAGTTTCCTGCATAAGCTCACAAAGTTTTCAATGCATTATTACCTCTTTGAAGAGCCTCCAGTGATAAAAAATACACAGCTGGAAAGTTAGGCCACCAGTCCTCCATCTGAAAATCTGAATTTCTTTGGGAGCAAGAACAGACAAAGGAGTTGAAAGGTCTAGTTGCAAATTTGTTCAGTAGAGGGGAATTGTCACAGAATATCAGAGTGCTTCCTTGAGAAACTGTAGGATCCTGCACAGAGGACTATGTTTTCAGAAAGCCTTAAGTCAATTTTCCTAAAGTTGCCTAACAAACTGTACAAAAAGGTCATAAACTGCGAACAAAGTGAGATTATTAATATCCTGAATTAGATACATAGTTGTAAAGGTCAAGGTTAGAGTGAAAGGAGAGGAACAAATGTAATGAAGTTTTGCCTCATAGGAAAGAAATTGTGGCTTAGAAATAGGAGCTATCCCTCCTCTTTTTATTAGGAGTCTTCAGAATTAACCAAGACATCAAAAGTGTGCATTTCTCAATAAGTCAGTGAGAAATGAAGTCAATACTGATTTAAGGCTGTTACAGTACATCTCAAGAGCACAGACTGAGCTGCCTGTGATTTAACTTTGCAATCCAGCCTACAGTATTTCTAATGTAAAAAATGAAGATCGTGGATATTTGCTAAAAGAATATGCTGAAATACTCTAGGAAGGAAAGAATGCTGGACAATAATTAAAGTCTTTTTCAGGAGTTCAAGGACAAGAATGTACCATTAACTACTTTGTAATATCTTATTGTGCAATGTCCACTGAATAATAGGTCAGAAGGTATTTAAATTTGCATATTTAAAGGCATTTTCATGTGGCTAAATTTTGTCATTATGAAAGACTAAGATGTTTTCAAATATATATTGATTGAAATACTATTACTTAAGACAATGAATGACAAAGTACAAAAAATCTCTGACCAGCAGGTGCTGATAGGTGATCTCAGATAGCCACTTCAAACCATCATCAGAAGATGACTGCTTTCACGACCTGATTTTTTTTCAATGAAAAACATCTCTTTATAGACACTGAGCTATATTTGCCACTTTAGGAGGCAGCAACCAGCCAGAGGTAAACACAACAGCTGTAATAGCAGTGGAAACAATAAATATTGGAAAAAGTGTCTGTCATTGTTAGAGCAAAGTTAGACTCTTACAATTCTCCAAAACAGTGTTCAATGCAAGTGCGTGGCTCCCTTCTCAAAGGCAGCACAGGTATCCAAGCTTCAGCTGAATACCTTTCCTGACAGAGTCATTCCATTGAGTCAATACTCTGGCCTCGTGCTTTTGAATTTGAATAGTTTAATGCATGCAGTCTATGCATGATCTTACTTCTGTGTGCTTTGTTTTAGTTCCTGTCCCTGAGGCATTACAAACAGGATGTTTTGCCTACAGGATGCACAAAAAATTTCTCCCTATAGTTGACTCTATACAGCAGCATTCCAGTGTTCACTCTGACCCTTTCCTCATTTCCATTATGTAGCTCTTTTCCTCAGCACTTGTCTATAAACTTAGGACATACTCAGCATATCAATTGCTGGGTTCAAAACCTATTGAAGAACACATCCACAAAGGTTGCATTAGGGGTTTCTTTAACTATTAGGATAAGAAAACAGGGGTTGTTTCTGGTGGCCTAAAATTAAATCTGAATAACTGGCAAGTATCTTCCTGAAAAAAGACAGACTGCATAACACATTTTGTACATTCACAAAGGCCTTTGAACCATTACCTTTTCTTCTAGATATTGTAGCTGGTTTTGAGCTGGCACAAGATGAGGGCTATAAGTTCAGCCTTCTCATACTTGTAGAGCTTCAGAAAAAAGCTGTATACATTAACACATTCTTTAAAAGCACATTCATTGTATTGTTAAAAAAAAAAAAAAAGGACATTTTGTCTGGAAAAGAATTTTAAGCTCAAATAAAGGAAACTCATTTTATGACAAATACCAGGAAATTAATATGGGAAATTTCAGTGAAATCAACAGTGTTAATACAGATAATTTTATTTTGTAAGGAAGTTCAAATCAGCATGTACACTGACAGTTACTTTTTTTGTATATACCATTTAACAGTTATTTTCTTGCAGAGTTCAAAAGAGGCAATGGTAAATCCTCAAATTTGACAGATTCTTGTCAGAAAAAAAAACATATATTGAAGTTTTAATATAATACATTATTAAATACTTCCTGCATTATTCTCTCCTGTCTTGCCTCCTGCAAGCCTGAAGTACACTCCCATTCCAAGAAGTCTACCTCCAGTTTCTCCCAGGGCTCTGCACAGCTGAGGTTTTTTGATCACAGCCTGCTCAGGGACAGCAGAAGAAACAGGGCCACGATTGTGAATGGTTACAGATCAAGAGCTTTCAGCAGTGTATTGCTCCTTGTTCCTCCTGCATCTGCAAGGAGAATCTCATTGCTCCTGATGCCACGTGGGCAGCTGTTGGCAGCAGCCAACCCTCCTGGGAAGAAGCTCCGCGTCTTGCTGCGTCCTGCAGCACCAGGAGCTGGACACTGTTGGGCAGGTGACACTGTTGCAAAAGTCAGGTTCACTCTCCTTGGAAAACCATCCTCCCCCTCTAGCAGACTGTCACTCTCAATAGCCACTGTCCTTGTCCAGCCTTTCCTTTTCTTAAATCCTACACTGGAAGCTAAGCTAAAGTTGCACATTTTGAGAGGCCAGAATTCAGTTTGCAAAGGAGTGTGCATTCTACCTGCATGATTAAAGCTGAAGGGGCCATGTGATTACATTTTGTGTGTACCCTGGAATCTTTAAGTCCTCATTCCCAATAAATGAGACAACACTAAGTGGTCCTCTAGCTTCATGATAGTATAATTTAATTTATTGCTTTGTAGTTTTTTGTTAGAAATAGGCCACCTTCCTATGACTGTGAAACCTACCTTTCTCCTAAATTCATAGCAGCTTTTGATAAAAACAAAATCTGTGAAAGGAGTTAAATGGACTGGTTTTTTTTCCTCCAATTATATTCAGTAAATTCCTGCTGTTCCAACATTAAATAAAATTCTGTATTAATGAATTCTGTCTGTAGGTGGCCAATTGCATTTGGTACCATATTCAAAAATTCACAAGCAAACAGGTCTCTCATTTAACCTCTCAGCATCTTTTTCTCCTCTAATCAAATATAAGTGATAGCAGCTTTACAATGCAACAATCTAGAGCATGGACTGTTTCTCAAGATGCTAAAATTACTAAAGCTTTTTCCTTATGCCAAACATCAGACTTATTCCCTGCCCACCCCCCACACACCCTCTCCCCTTCGCTCCCCAAGAAGAGCAGAAATCTCATATTCTGATAATTCTTCTGGAAGACTGAATGCAGGATTTTGGAAGACTCTTCAACTCTAAGCAGTAACACTGAACCAGAACAGCTGAAGAGCTTGCAGTATAGCTGTCTCTTGGCAGTAATCATTTATTCCAGCTGAATGCCAACAGCAATCATTTACTCTAACTGAATGCTAACAATCCTTTCTTGAGTCACAGGGCTGTTATCCTGCTACCTATTGCCTGCAGCAAAGTTAATACAGTGTTTCTAAAAATTATAATAATAGCAATAAATCTTTCTTTTTTAAAAATTACATGCTGCAAGCTAGTTTAAAGTCAGATATTTTGAGTGGTCAGGTATTTAGTGAAGGGCCATGGTACTCCCACTCACAGGCTTCTGAGCCTGAGCCAATAACCCTGAGTGCAGCTCAGTGGCCTCTGTCCCTGGCAAACCCAGGGCTTTACTGCAACACTACTTGATGGTAAAGTTGGCTTCTGACCTGACCATGCCAGTGCCTTTTGCTGCCTCCTCTGGCTTTTTAGGAAGATCTACTCTCAAGAAGCCTGCTCTAGTCTGCAGTGAGCTCTGGTTTCTGATTGGCTGAAACTGAGATCCCTGGAAGTTTTCATGGACAGGGCTTGGTGCAACCTGATCTAGTGAAATGTGTCCCAGCCCATGGAACAGGATTTGTAACTAGGTGACCCTAAATGTCCCTTGCAAGCCAAACCATTCTGATCTCAAAGCTTCAGTATATGCCAACTGTACCAACTCATCAAATTTAATTATTTTTTCATTTATTTTTGCTTTTTTCTTTTTTTTTCTTCCCAAAAAATCTTTAGATAGAAATTTTATGTTAATTTCCAGCTTTTAAGCAACAAGTTGATCAGGATAAACACAAGAAATTCCCATGACTAACCATCTCAGAGGATATTATCAGTTTAGATGATGTACGTCATTACCCATTTTTAGTCCCAGGTATTTCTGAAAATTAATGAAATGAATATATTAACAAAATACCTATTAGTCACCATCACTACTCAGTAAAATAGAAATTGGAGCTGCAACTGTAAAAAAAGCCAAACAAACCAATGAAAAAGTAAAGAAATACTTTCACATGAGCAAAGAAGAATTTTATATAAATGGTGAAGCAGCAGTTTACCCCATTTCCAGGTTGAGTCATGGGTGCTGTAGCACAGGTATAATACATATAACAAGACCCCCTATATATTCTGGTGCATTACCAGTGAGCCTTAACTGACTGACTAATTTATGAGCAGCAAAAGGAATTTTCTGTCAGAAAACAAGTCGCTGTGTTCTTCTCTGCCCCTGCCCAAAGCTCAAGCAAAAGGTAGCTTGTATTTGCCATAACAATTAATCTATTTCTGCTAGTCCCAGCTAAAAAACCTCATTCACATTCTGGAACACACGAAAGAGAAATACATTTGTTCTTAAGCCTTTCAAAAATACAGTGTATTCTACACAGGGTGGTGCATAACTCATTGCTCTGTTGACCATCCATGAACATTGATATTTGTCAGCATTCCAGGCAGCCAGCCATGCTTGGTTCAGGGCTCTTTAGAAAAGATTTGGAATAACATTAAGCAAATAAATGCAGCACTTCATAGAACATTAATGATTGTCATAACCAATTGAAAACATTAGCACACAGAACAAAACAATGGGTTTAAAATGTCCACAGAGAGAGATTCAACACCAGTTTCCTTTGCAAACTAAATATGCTTTGAAGATATATCTTACAATGGTTGATAAAGCAAGAGGTTTGACAGGGGGCCAAGTTAAAGCAGCCTTTTTTCAACCTGTGTCTGACTGTGAGCCAGGTAGGGAATAGCCTGCTTCATGGATGAGTGTTCACTTGCAGGGGTTTTCCCTATAAATTTGAGTTAATGGTCAATAACAGGAAAAAGATTTTCATAGTCATGGATTAAGGGAAACAGACTCGGGGGTATACTCTGATTCTATAAGAAATAATTTCATTTTTCCTTCCTTTTTGCTCGTTAAAGAATTTGTTAAGCTATAGCTTGTTTAGCAAAGTCAGTTTAAAATCAGTTTGCTGACAAAGGAAAAAAAAGAGGATCAGTAAGAAAAGAGAGGATCAGTAAGAAAAAAAAATCTGAATCAGGTTACTGCAAACACCATTACTATTACTCTTATAGCAAATATAATTTTAATTGTAACTGGGGGAAAAACACCCAAACCCCAAAAGCTACACAGCTGTCCCTTTTATTTCATGACAAGTTTCTCACTGTTCCTCATTCCCCAATGGTTAATAGACATGTTTTGTCATACATCACTACAAGAAACTTCAGTGCCCTTCACTGGTTACAGCATTTGTATCTGAAAGAGAGGTTGGAGTTTCTGTGTAAAGAGGGTGAGGTTTTGACGTGGAGAGCTTGTTCACCACCTACTGTGTTCAGGTTGCAGAAGGGATTTCTACACAACTTGCCTTTAAAGCAACCAAAAGAAAAGCATCTTTGTTATTAAATTCAAGTATCAACTTTAATTCTTCTAATTTATTTTCTTCAAGCAGAAGTTGTGCAAAGCTGAAAAACAGATAACTGGGAAATAACTAAATTTTAGAGTTTAAACTTTAGTCAAAATACAGGGAGAAAGCCACTAGAAGTACTAGAAGCTCTCAAGAGGAGGTGGCGTTTTTCCTCTATGTCTAAGAAGTTTATTTATCAGGAATTCCATGGCATAGGGTTGTGCAATACCTTAATGAAATCAGGCACCCTCCTCTATGCTCTTTATTATAAAGTGTTAAAAACCATGAGTCATTTCCTCATCAATATTCATTTGTCAAGCACAAATTTGCTTCATTATATCTGGTAACTAAGGATCTAAATAGTAAATGGGTGACAAAGAGAGATGATGAGTTGATAAACTAGGTCCTGTCCTCCTCATTTGCATATCACCAGGCTGACAGGCTACATTTCGTACACACTTCTTTTTTTAGGTCCTCATGTTTATTTATCATGAGGCTAATTCAGCATGCATTCAAATTAATAAGCATAATTTTGTCAAGGTCACTAGGTTTTGGACTGCTTAACTTCTTGTCATTGTTTTCCCTATTAAAATCAGAGCTTAAATAGAAGCTCAGTATATCAGACGCTTGAGTCATAACCAATTTCATTCCCCTCTGCAGTGGATCCTCCACTCTTCCCATTGGCTAGCACAGACTCATTCTGTACTTTTGTCATTCCTATTTTTTTACCTCCTTAAAAACGTTACCTTAATGTGAATATCGTTTATGTTTTTAACTCCAAGAATGTCCACAAGAAGCTATATATCCCACTTTTATGTAGACTTTTTTTCTTTCATTTATTGTACTTGCTTTTATGGTTTAAATTTAAGTCACAGAGTACTCTCAGCTTCTTCCTATAGCTTATTTCATCAGTAACATCAAACTCACCCACTACTCCAGTCACTAACACTATAAAGTGTTTGGTTAACATAGACAAAACTTGGTCCACTTTTAAATGTTGCACTGGAAAGGGAGGTGAAATTCCAAGCTAACAACAGCCCTTTCTTCAAAATTAATCTATTTTTCCACCTTAGTATAAAGAGAGAGTTGAATACACTCCATAAGATAACAAGCAGTAACCTACCCTGAGGGTGTGGTACCATGCAGGCAGGAGAGCCTGCATTCTTTGTGCAAAAAAGTACAAACTGATAGGGAATTTTTAGCCATCATCCCCCCAAGAAATCCCAAACAAGTAATGAAAAAATATCCTTTTAACTGCTTCCGTGAAAAACATTGTTTTCAGAAACTCTTTGGAGAAAATTAAAACCTACACTTTGTAAAATTTACCCTCCATTTTATATAGATGCAGCTTCTCTTCACCATTCCAATTATTTTTCTGCTTCTACTCACAGGTCCCCCTGGAACTAATAAATGTTACCTGCCAAAGCTGAATCTTAATCTGACTCCTCTTGTTCTGAGTGACAGACACAACATTCCAAATTTTAATAGATTGTTTGTCAGTTCAAATTTACATCCACAAAACATTACAAGATGTGATAAAAATCTCCTATCTTTGCAAAGTCCCAGTGGGTTCCATCACAGGCCTCTGACGCTATTTTTTTTTTTTTTTCACCCACATATTTTAGTCCATGAAATGTACTTTGGGTCAAAACTTTTAAAAGAAATTTGTTGAATATATTTTTTATTTCTAGGCATCTTTCCACATGTCCACCTTCCAGTTTATTTCAAAGAGATTAGCTGAGCATTTGTCTGTGACCTCTCTGAGGTTTTTTGAGAGATGACAAAAACCAGTCATGTCTCAGAGGTGATGTTTAGCCTCCCACTTTATGACTGTCTGCCTCTGTGGCATCTGCTCCTGTTCAAAACTGAAAACTTCCATTTTTGCTCATATGTCATTTGTTCCCTTATGTTTGGGGCACACACATCACTCCAGTGGAGACACACAGGCAGAGACAGAGCTGTCTAAATATTATTCAGGCAGCAGGAAGCTAAGCGTGGAACCTGTAGCAGTGTACAATCTACTGCTGGAGCATGGGAAAAAGGGCAGATATCCTGAGGACACAGTGGAAGAGAACATACAGTTACTTGTAAATGCAAGGAAATATACAGTCAAGAAACAAAGTTACAGTGGCCTGAGCTACTTATTACTTCTTCTTGAAATATGTAAAGCTAGAAGGCATATGCTAATAGTGCTACAATGCATCACTGCTATCAAACACCATTAACTGCTCAGACTTTTGAGGGTGTAGTTGTTACAAATGGATGATGTAGGTTTAAATCAGCTCTTGCCTTTTGGCCAGGCTTCTGGCAGCAGGCAGTCACATTATTGTGGTATCCAGCACCCCAGGATCCACTCTTATTTGCAAGTTCTTTAATAATGGCTGATTCAGTCTATTATTAAATGAATTATTTATTAACAGACACAAAACTAACAGACATAAGACTTTAAATAGACTATTACTACACAGGGATAAGACAAAGAGGGGATACTAGTATAATACATGTGGGATTAAAGGTGCCATTAAATTTACAGCTGGTTAAGAAATAATATAACTTAGGATCCAATGTTTCTTACCATCTTACTCCACCAATCTTGGTAAAGTATATATTGAAAAATCCTCTCTCTCAGTTCCCAGGAAAGTGACCTGAAGTTGCATCCCAGCTTTGGGAAGAAATCATCTCATACTTTCCAAAGGAGTAAGACTTCTGCCTCTGTGATAGTTCGTGTGGACTTTTATAGACATATAACCTTGTCTTTTGGTCACTGATGTTTATTTTCTTTTATCTCTTTCCACATCTGCTCTCATACCAAGATGTGTACATGGGGCTGGAGTTTTAGACTCTCAGGTGCCTGGGTGGATGACTCCATGCCAGGCTCTCTGACCCCTCGCTGGGCTGTTAATCTGGCCTGAGTTATCTCTTCCAAATGCTCCAGCCATGAGAGAGAGGAGGATGTCCTGCCACAGCAGTCCTGTAGGCACTGGCATGAAATATTCTGGGCTTCTATTATTCCTGTCTTTTGAGTAACTGTCTTTTCAAAACTGAGTTGTACTGAGGCTGCAGTGGGAGTGCACTCTTGGATTCCACATCAAAAAGTCCACACATACTGAAAATAATCCCAGTCACGGCAGTGTGATCACTGTTCATGTCAAGGTTTATCAGGCAGCATTTCTCATGCTTCATTGTTTTTCCTAACATGGGTATTCACAAAAAAGCTCATTCAGGTGGAATTAGCTGGTTGCTTCACAATGTTTCTGATACAGGTGATATGGATACACGTGATACAAAGCATTACTTGCTTCAGAAGCAAGAGCGAATAAAGGATCATAGAAGCAGCTGACAAAGCCCCTAAAGACTCTTGGTGCTGCCCTCTAAGTGATTTACTCTGTCAGTCACTGCTAAATTTATCACCCTTTTAATGGACAACTTTTTTGCCTCTAAAATAGCTGACAAGCGTCATTTTTGATCAGGGCAATACCTAAAGTTTAATTTTGGATATTATTAGTGCACAACATATAGGTTATTTTTCCAGTCATATTGTTGAGTTTCCCAGAATTATTTTTATGCAAGTTGTGATAGACATCACTGTGAGTCTCATTATAAAAGCACTGAATTATTTTTTTAAAAAAGCAATAATTAAAATTTTATATCTTTATAAGTAATTAATTGCAATTACAGCTTAGGATCAAAGACTCCCCAAGCAAAAGTCTTAGAAGTCAGAGAATATAGTAATTTTCTTAAGATCATATTGCCACTTATAGTGTGCAAGTCTGATGACAGCTGCCATCACTCCAATCCTGCCTGCACAGATACGAAAAGGAAGTGCTAGAAATTAAAGTTACTCCACCCTCCAGATATTCATATTTATCTCTGAAATCTGTCATTTTTCTGAAAGGTCTTACAATTGATTCTGCTCCTGCCATCTTTATCACAACAAGACAGATTCTAGAGGATGAATTTTTAATAACTATCAAGGGATCATTTTCATTGCTCATTTTACAGTCCTAGTATATTTTCATTTATGGCTGACCAGTTATATTGAAAAAAGGTTATAGAAAAGAAATGCTAAGTCCTCTCTTCCTGTGCAGTGTCAGCAAAATACAGCAAGTCAAATTCACCACAGTATAATCAGAGATCTTCTAATGACTCAGATTTTGTATTCACAACCTCAGTTCCACCAGAAATACATATTTTTACCTTTTCTTATTGAAAAAAAATAGTGGACTATTTTTGTCAGCAACTAAAACACAGGCTAAAATGTGGCAAAACCTCAAAGTCCTCATTTTCAGGTGATGAGCAATCTCCAAAAATAAAATTTATACATTTGTAAATAAGACCGAAAAATATGTTACCCAAAATAACACAGAGGAATGTGGCCCTAAAAACATAGAGACCATTGTTTAAATATTTGTCTCAATTCTTTCAGGCTGATCAGTAGCAAATTCATGAAAAACTAAAGATTTTTCTCTAAAGGAGCTAGACTTCTTTTTAAAGAAATCATTGAAGTACCAATTAAAATGTTAAAGGCTTTTAGGAGAATTGCCCTGTATTGCATTTGGTATTAAAACCATTCCACTTTTACATCTCAGTGATTTATAGTTTTTCTTGATGTAGTGGAAGAGAGGCCACAAAGCTAGGTATGAGTAAGCTTTTTCTTTTTCTTCTTTTATTGCTACTTCCTGGTTAGAGCTCTTCTACTTTAGTAAAAACCCACCATTTTTGTAAAAGCACTGTCAAACTATTTAAAATAAAAAGTAGACTTGAAATCTCTTCTTCTTAATCTATCTTTATTTGTCCTATAAAAACAATGGCAAAATGCATGCAGTCTGATATATTTACATAAATCAGACTCCTGAAAGTTTCTCCTGATAATTTAATAGGACATAATTGCTTCTTAATTAAGTTTAACCTTCCCAATCTCCAGAAGAAGTAATTTCAATAAGTTAATAACAAGATGAAAACAATTTTAGTGTGTATGATCATAAAAATTTTACATACATAGATGTTAAAACTTTACAAAGAGAAGCCTCAATAAACAAATTTAATTTACCTTCATCAAGTGCTTTTCCTTGAATATCAATTTGGTCTTTATTAAAAACTGTCATTTCTTATTGGGATGAATGGTACTTTGCTTTTGAATTTAATTTTTGAAATATCTTCCCAATTATTCTTTCATCCACTAGATGATTTAGTTACACCTTATTAGCAGATAATTTTGCACTGGGGTTTGAGGCACCTTATAACTTGTATTTATGACTTGGATTGTCTCTGAGAAGGTGACACTTTCATTAAGTTTGCAGTTAGTGCAGTATATTATACAGAGTTGTGAGCTACTGAATTCTTCTTGGTACTCTGCACTTGCTGTGACTGATTTGCTTTGCAGCCCTTACCTTTTACTCCCCACAGATTCCTTTTCTGTTAGTCCATCAGCCTTTTTCATGCTTTTATTCCTGCTTCCATGACCTCTGCTGGTATTTGCCTCATATTGCAGCACATTTAGCTGGATCCACTGGCATGCCACAGGACATGGCAAACACATATTATTCTTCTGTTATGAGATTCTTGTTAAAGGCACCCCACACCACACATCTCTTTCATTCAGATTTCCACAAATCAAGTGACAAAACTGATACCAGCTCTCTATTCTCGGGGATGGATCTGCATTATCTATTTCCCACCTACTTCTTATGGCATTTTAACCATTTATACACATATTACTAAACACATACCCTTCCATCCACAGCATGCTGGCTCTTCTTACACTGGTGTATAGATTCTGATTTTGGCTTTCCAGCAGGTTTCTGAGGACACAGTGATTATGTGATGATCTCTCACTTGGTACCCCTCAGACTCACTAAGCAAACATTGAAGTGCCTCACTCAGTGAAAGCCCAGAGCATTGCCAGAGTAGAGAGTAGGTAATCCTTGATGATGCTTCACCAGTGGTAAAGCAAACCAGTGATGAAAAAAAGACAAAAAAAGACCTCAGAGAAAGAACAGAATAGACATATTGCATGACCTTGAAGAAGAGGCAAAAAATTAAAGCTTCAGGTTCTAAGACCTTGTCAGAAAATAACTTAAAATAAGAAAAAGAAACCATTGTATAATTTCTGGTTTTAAGAAGGACTAAAAAAACCCTATAATTCTTTAAATTGTTTATATGCCAGATCAATCATCTTTTTACTTAATCTTAAATATTGCTACTTATAGGAAGCATTTTTCAATTTAACTGACAAGAAGAGCAGCTGAGCATGTACAAGAAGCTGGATGGCACATACAGAAGAAAAAGGAATGGCGGGGTAGGGACAAGGGGGAAGAGATTCATTGCAGAATGGTAAGATAATGTGACAACACCAGGGATACACATACAGGCATAATGTTCCCAAAGATTGATTGAGATGGCATAACTCTGTCTTGTTACAACAGAGGAAATTCTTGCAAGGCATTTTTGAAAATGAAATGCTAATAACATAGTTCCAATGTATTTTTCTGTTGCTTATTTAAATTTATAAAATCTACTGATATAAAGCCACCTAGTATATCAAAAGCTATTGAATAAGATTTCAGGAACATGAGGTTCTGTTCTGTTATTAATGTTGTTTAAATGAGCCACTTCCTTTCTTGGTACTGTTCTTGACCCTATTTCAAGCCTACTCTTGTGATTTCCAGTTGCCTGGTTTATACATAAATTGCAAAAATTGTGGGAACTGCATCTTCCATGGGGCTGCACCTCACCCTAAAACACAGTATAATTTTCCATGAGAACTAAAATTCTGACTTTTAAAAAAATAACAATAAATTTTTTTTGCAAGGCTACCAATTAGCTCCATGTACAAGCTGTAATTATTAATTCACATGCTCTTTGGATCTTAAAACTCACTTCATGTAGACTTTCTCAAATAGAATGATAGTGATACTACCTTTTATCATTTAAACTCGATCTTGCTCCTAGATCTGCCTTGGCACTGGGTGACTCTTCTATCTCAACCAGTTAGTTAGATTTGGCAGTATTTGAGGTGATACGAAATAATAATAATCATCAGTTTGAGAATCAAGTATATCAGGTTTAAAGGAAGATACTAACAATCATTTACTACAGCAAGAAAAACACAGTCTCATTTGAAACAAGGGTTTAGCAGTACTCTTAAGAGTTGTACATAGAGTATAAGCACTATTTTAGTGCTTTTGTGCTTAGGTTACAGAGACAATTTTCTTTCTTAATATAAGTGATAGACACACATGGAACAATTGCTGTATGACACAACAGGCTTTGGCATGTGTGCCTCCAGTCAGTGAAAATTAAAAAAAGATGTCTGAGTTATCATGTAACAAGAAAACATTAAAAGTCACACAAATAGAAGCAACCTAAAAATAACCACAGTAAAATATAAACTGTTCAGAAAGCTGCTTGAAAACAAATCAAAGTTGCTATTCTTGAATTCTGCCTTAAATTAGCCTTTTCTCTTAACTCCAACAGCAGAATTTTCTACTCTGTTCTGCCATATACACACACATACACACATCTGCTGTGTGTCTGCTAACATATGGTGTTGCACTAATTAATTGCTAGCAATCAGCCAGGCTCCTACTGCTCATATCAAAGTGAGTAACCTCCAGAATATTTCACAACAGTGATCATTTTACAGATTCATTGCAGTAGCCACTGTTTGGTCAGAAAGCAGCTTTTCATGAGAGAAATGCAATAATTATGCAATCATTTAAACCGGGGTCCATTTTTTTAATATATTGCAGGTTCACTGTTACATAAAAGGGAAACATCAGAATAAGTGCATGTCAATAAATATCTGGGCATGTCAAAAAATACCTCTAGTAGTTTAGGAACCTGGCCCCATTGATGAAAGCAGAAGTGTGGAAAGCACTGGGACAATTCAAGTCCAATAAATTTTCAACACAACATTTTAAAAGGGATATGGTTTAGTGCTTATGTTCTACTTTTTTTTCCAAGTGAAGAATCTATTGAAATGCTCATATTTTTATCACTGGCCACAAACATACATTTCTGCATGGCCTTTTAGGTATTGTG
The DNA here is from genome assembly GCA_013399225.1 of Rhipidura dahli. Lineage (NCBI taxonomy): Eukaryota > Metazoa > Chordata > Aves > Passeriformes > Rhipiduridae > Rhipidura > Rhipidura dahli. The sequence continues at coordinate 187,490 of VXAC01006627.1, read as the reverse complement.
TAATGTCATGTGGCTCTCCCAGTTCTCAGTGTGAAGTAGATTTGGTGGTGACAGAGAAACTCCTTTCAGCTGTTGGCTTCTTCTACTGATGGGTTCATCGTACTGAGCAGCAGTTCCAGAGCTACTTACTAAGTGACATAGTTGGGAACTCATATGACATAACACAGATCTCATCTCAGCCCAATGGGAAGTTATAGTACTGGAGGCAGCATGGCCCTCTTCACACTTTCTCATTCCTTGGATTTTCCAAATCAAGTCACAGTTATAATAGTAACAGCCTGAGACCCTCGAGAGGGTAAGAAAGCAGTTGTGGACTCTGTTCCATGGTTTCAAAAATATAAGTTCTAGCTCCTAATATTTTTTTTTGGAGAACATCTATATGTGACTCCTGCTTATGTGTTTAGGTATTCATGACATAAGGAAAATTTAACTTCCTCTGAACTGACTTTATAGGTGATTCTGTGTCTGTCCAAGCAGACTAAGAAAGGGTCCATGCACATGCCCAGGGATCTGCACGCAGCCAACTACTTCATTGTATTCAGAGTTGTTTCAACATAGGACACCAAATAAAACCACAGCTTCATTCAGATTTAATTTAATTTGCATATAAAATTTTGAAGCTCTGTCTAAGGTATGGAAGAACCCAGATATCACAGAGACCTGTGTGAGACTGAGCAGGCAGCACAGGATGAATCATTCTATATACAAACATTTCAAACCATTGACAAAGTAGCCACTGACTAAGAAACAGAAAAACAAATAGGGGATATCAGGAGTAAATCAAGAAATAGATGGTGCTAAAGTCTGTCAAGCCATTATTTGATTTAATACCACAGACTGGTATGAAATAAAGGAAATTATTCAGAAGTACTTAAAAAGGAAAACAGTTTTAGTCGGCAAAGAAAAAAAGAAAAAGAACAACTTGATAAGAAATATGCTTCCAGGCCACATAATATATCTATTCCTTGGTCACATAAAGTGTGGTATCCCAGCCCTGAAGGGCAAGCAACAGTAGAAAGTCAGGACCACAGCAGTGACACGTTACAGAATTGTGAAAGCATGTGTTGGTGTAACCCAACCCAACCCAGAAACAATTTCTGCAGATATGACCATGACATTTGATAAAACAATTATCTATAGATTTCAGAGCCCAGAACTGCATGAAATTTGCCACTCTTGATGCCTTAGGTTTTAACTTTTATATTTTTTCAAAATCCTATACTGTTTAGTGTGTAACTCTGAGGTTTCTTGTGGCCTGTTAATTTCTGCTCTCTCATGCTGAGTAGTGATAACAAAGCCTCTGCGGGCCTGCTCTTCAAGGAAACATAGACTGTCCTAGGCCCAAAAAGTGTAAACTAAAAGCCCCTGAAAGGGGGGCAAGCCGAGGGGAATTACATCATTAAACTGAAGCTTTAATTGGAGAATTAACCCTGGCTATGCAAATGAACCAAACCTATAAAGGTGCAAAGAACTCGTGACCTGTTGTCCATCTTGGGGTCCATTTTGGCAGCAGCCTCTGGCTCCTGAGGTGTACCTTGAAGGCTCTTCAAATAAATACCCACCTTTATTCCCTTACTCCTGTCTGGTCTCTGTTTTTAGGTGGCCTCTTAAGGCATCACTCTCAGGGTCAAAATAGAAGGACTTCAAAGATGAGAATGAATACCAAGATTAAGTCTCCAAAATTGTGTTTTCAAGGGGAACCACAATATTCGTTTAATAAGAAAAGCTATTTAATTCTACTGTCTGCTCCTCAATGTCTCACTTGGGAGTATCTTTTAATATAAAACATTTTTCATTGTGCAAAACAGTCTGTGTCTCGATCTTATGACAAATTCTAGCTAAATATAAACTTTACCACTTGCAATTGAAGGTTTTATTAATAGAAGAATTAACATGACTTTAATCATAGCACCAATGTTATAATTATGAATATTTTATGACTAAACAGTTTCCAGACGAGTAATATGATAACCAAAACTATTAATTATGGAAAGCAGTGAATTACAGACAAGTAGAACTGCCTTTAGAATTAGAACACAGTTACTGAACATAATTGATAAGATACAATTGTCTTAAAGAAGCTTTGAGATTTGTAATGTTTTTCTTTTAAATGATGCAAATCCCTTGGCAGCTAAGTAATGGAATACATAGATAAGAAGTGTGACACAAAGAACTGTCACCATAAGGAAGGGCTTAAGAATTGAATGGAAGTGCTGCTCAGACTGCAGGAAGGTGAGCTTGCTCTGTTCCAAAGATCACATTTCCTTTGAGTCTAACTGAATCAAAGGTAGTACCTTTGGGAATCTGAAGTGCAAGAAGAAAAAAGAGAAACACCAGTCTATGAACTAAGGCCTGTCCACTGTGGAAAAACATGGAGTGATTACATAAGGAATGAAATATAGAAGATCAATTTCAGGCAAAATAGCAAGTACCAGTGGACTGCAGTTCTGTCCCCACCTGCTGCTTAAAGCCAAAGCCTTGGTGTCATACAGTTCAATGCAAGCTCCTGCTGTAAAACCCATTTAGGTTAATCCATGATCCTCATTTATCTTCATATTTTGACACTGGTGTTCTGAATAGCCTAGTTGTTTCATCTTAGTCTAAGTTGGGGCATTAACACACCTATCTTACCAGAATCTGCAAACTCTTCAACATTTAATAGGATCCATTAATGCTACAGGACTAAATGTGAATTCAGCCCTAACAGTTTTAGAAAGAAACTTCTCAGACACTGTGACTCAAGCCTGTTTCCCAGGACTTCAAGGCAGCCAAAAAGCCTGTTTGATTTTCAAAACTTAATGTTTGTTCCTCATTCCTAGTTCCACCTATAGCCATCCCATGCAAACTTCTATCTAAAATCCTTTCTGGCCTCCAACAAAGGGTGTAGTATGGTCTGGGCAGCTGATCTGAAATAGATGAAAGCCAAACTTGAACCTTCACTGGAGGCTTGAATTACTGGTTTTTCCATGCAGTGTCTCTTCATCACTCTAGTTCCCATTCTTTTCAAAACACCAAGGCTCACACTTTTTCACCAACAACTCCCACTTAATAATTAGTTTCCTCTCCCTCCCTGCTCTCAGTCTCTCTGAGAGAAGCAAGACAAGGAAGCCTGCAAAGTAACAAGAAGCAATATATCAAGTAGATTCAATAAGAAATATGTCTGTTCCTCATTCTCTCTCTGCCCAGCTCTCTCATTCATCTCACATTCACATTCTGTACTTTTTATGCACTGTACAGAATACACTTGTTTTTAAAAGAACTTACTGCTATTTGCTCACTGACAGTATATAATCAACATCTGCTCTATGACTCAAGGCTGCCCTGCAGAAATTAGTGCACTTCTATTTGTATGTGTGAGCTCTATTGATCAGAGCTGTGTGTTGTTACTTATATTTGCTCTTCTCATTCTCACTGTCTTGTAAATGGAAAAAACCAATTACAAATACATTATCTATTGTAAAAAGAATTGAACCAAGTGTCATGGATGTGGAACCTGCAATATATTTGCCATTACATTAAGAAAATAGTTTCTCACCAAGAAAAAAGATGCAACATTTATTTGTAACAGAAAATGTAGTGAATGGCGCCACAAGGTGTCTTACATTTCCCTATGCTGATTTTGTTCGATTTACCACCCAGTACCAGAGCAGTGTAAAATGGACTTAACATACCTAAATATGGCTGGGTTTGGAGTTGATTTTTTTTTGTTGTTGTTTTAGGGTTTTTTATAATTTTTTTATAAGGAATTTTACATTTTTAGTAGCAGAATGTGATGATGATAAAATAGATCATAATATAGAACTAGATCCAAATAGACACATATTTGTAACTTCCTTCTACAAAAATAAATCTCTGCAAAACAGTTTGACACAGAAAAAAGGATATTAGCATTGCACAAAAAATTATTACAAAGTCTTTCAGAATTAGGTCACTTTTAAGTGAACCATGTGTAATATTCCAAGCCAGCACATTCTTCGGAATTTAAACTGCTGTCAACTTATCTCAGTAAGTATAAATTAAGGAAGACAATCTGGCAGAGGGTGAGAACTTAATCATATTTTTTAGCTACTGTCAATTACTGTCAATAGAAACTCAGAGCTGAAGTCAAACTTTTAAAAGTTAAGCTTACAGCTGCTATGTCAAGGAAGTGACCTGAATATGCCATCATGATCTTTCCTCATCCCAGGAGGCCAATAAATGTTATGCCTAAACAAGGAAGGAGAGTCTCTTTTTTCACACAGTAGTTCCCCATAATTAACTTCAGGTGACCCAGAGACACTGAAGGCTTGAACTAAGCTTTCAAAAGTGCTATCACAGCAGCAGTAGGGGTCAGGAGTTCTTGGCTAGAAGCTCTGCCTGAAGACTATAGCAAAGCCAAAGGAAATGTGTCTGTGAATGATCTTTCTAAAGTTCTTTTAAGAGACTTTTACCAGTCTACAGAAAGACCTTTAATACATTGAAAGTGCTGTTTGGAATCATGAGTTTATCCATGGCCACAGTTGTGCTTCTGGTTCCAGTAATTGGTCATTCTGTGCAATTCATACTGTTCTGCTAATGGGGTTGAGTTTGAAGAGAATACACATAGCATGTATAACATACCTTTAGCATTTTAAATGAGGTAACTCTGAGTGGATAAAAAAGTCAAGTTTCCTCAAAGGAAAGCAAACAGATGGAAGGATCTGGCTCTCAACATTTAATATGATTCTCCCAATGAAAGAAAATTTTATACAGGTAGCTCCTGTGCTTGCGTAAGTAGGAAAAATGATTTACAAAAATTTGCCAGAGGCACATATGACTGCCTAAACAGTTTTTTGTTCCACAGATGAAGGGGGTTTAATTACTTTGTGTTCCTTAGTTAAGCAAGTGAGCGCAAAAACATCATCTGGTTGTCTACTCCCTTCTTTCTCACATTCAAAATCTAGGAAAAGTATTCCACTGGCATCCTCATAATTTCTTACCTCAGAAGTTGTGATTCTAACTTCCTGTAACTGACCTGCCTGATCCGTATCACCATGTTAAATTCAGTGCAAATCTAGCTATGCTATTGACAGTCCCAGTTATGTCAATCTTTTATTCATAATGATATGAGATCATGTAATACAGGGTTTTGTTTTGATGTCAACCATCAAAACCTGGATGCAAAGTTTGTACTTAAAGAGAAATTAATTGTTTGGTAAATACAATTCTGAGAAAGGAAAACAAGGAGAATTTTCTCTACTATGTTGCATATTCTGGGCAACAAAACGTGGAATAAACGCCTTTAAAACTGTTATTTTGGGATGAACTATAATGCTAGGAATCTCAAGTGTTTGGGGAACTGGTTACATAAACTAATATAAAATTTGGGTTAAATTCACCTTAAGCTCCAAATAGTCTGTTTCAGTCATAGACTTGGAAAAGAGTATCCCAAACTACCTACAAACTCAAGGTCAAGTTGGGTGAGAACCAGAGCAAAGCAGTAAAACTAATCATGTCTCTTCCAGCTGACAGCCTGCCAAAGCTTATTTATTAATATTATCTTGGCATCTAATGGATTTATGAGCATCAAGGTTGTCTGAGCACAAAGACATCAGAATAGAACCATAAAGAAGAGTTGAAATAGCACAAAAGCTCTAAGGGCCATTCAGTGATGGGGAAGGGTGGGTCTGAAGAGCAAATGACCAGCAGCTGGGCAGGGAACAGCAACCAAGGAGACCCCACTGTGTGCAGGTGTGGGAACTCCAGTAAAGTTCAAGTTGATGTGGCCACTGAGTAGGATCAGGGATATACAGAAAAAGGATGTTTGTCTGATTATCAGCCTGTAGACCCAGGATTCAGCTACTCATGCAGTGTGTGTTTATGTGGATGTGGTGGCAGTAGCTGCTACCACCCAGGTGGCAGATGAGCCACGGGGACAGAATGCAGCCTTAAATACCTGGTGGGCTGGCTCAGAAGTTTAAACTCTCCCCAGGTTACGATGAGCATTCTTAGTCCTTTGCCTGGTTTTGTAGACTGTCAATCATCTTTTTCCCCTCCCTGTTTTATGTATATGTTCTTTAATATGTATTACTCCATTGAATATGTATGTGTTCTGGAAAGTTCTTCATTTTCCGATGCCCCATTAGACCCTCTCTCCCTGCTCCCACCTTCCCCTGGATTAGTCAGTTTGTATTCTCCCCTCCCCTTTGCCCGAGCCTGATTGGTTGACTGTATCTCTATAAAACCCTTGGACCCTCCCTTGTTATCACCTTTTGTCCTTTTACCCTCCAAGGAATAAAAGCCTTTGGAAGCCATACAATGGACCCCTCTCAATCTCTTCGTCTTCGGTCGCTGTGCTGGGAATTCAATTCCCTGTGATCTAGCTCAGCATCGCTCTGGGAATAGCGAGCGTGTGCATGGAAGCCTGGCAGCCCCTTCTGAGGATCTTCAACCACAGGTTGGAACCCTAGAGACTTCCAGACCTACAGCAGACACTCAGGGAGGCACAGCACTGTTCCTTTCTCAGTCACAGTGGGCTGTGCCAGGTGGATACCATTTCTATGTGTCCAACTGTATTTTTATGGTGTCATTTTGTGTAAACCTATTGTGTACAAATGTTGAACCTTGCATATGACTGGGCTTGGGCACACCAAAACCTCAGCAGCCAACCTGGGAGCAGGCACAGAGTTTGACAAACTCAGCTCTACCAGAGTGGGAAGGAAGAATCCCTGGGTGATAGGTACACTGGATTCTCTGGCAGCAAGGATGAGTGGTAACTAGTTTAGTCAGAGAAACAGAATTGCTACATAAGATTTCACAGAATCACAGAATCACTACATTGGAAGAGACCTTCAAGATCATCGAGTCCAACCTCTGTCCCAATACCTCAACTAAACTAAACCATGGCACCGAGTGCCACATCCAATCTCTTTTTAAACACGTCCAGGGATGGTGATTCCACCACCGCCCTGGGTAGACCATTCCAATATTTTATCACTGTTTCTGTGAAAAACTTTCTCCTAATATCAAACCTATATTTCTCTTGGCGCAACTTAAGACTGTGTCCTCTTGTTTTACCTCTTGTTTACTGATATTAATCACCCATACAATTTAAACACATTTCTACAGAGAGCAGCAACCCCACTGGGATGTCCTTATTAGGTGGACATCATACATGAGTAACACTTTGGATAAGCAGGCTAAAAGAACTCTCTGCTTTTGAAGCCTCTGGAGATCTTTGCATTTGTATGCTCAATGGACTATAGTGACCTGCAGCTATCCCATGACATCTCCAGAGAAAATCTGAAGGAACATTACTCTGGGCACAGCACTAGTTCTCCATGTGGCTGAGCAAATGTCAAAAGGTTTTCAGTTACTGCTTGGGCAAACCCCACTGGGAAAGAGCAAGCATAGGAAAGAGCAAGTAAGCCTAATTGTCCTCACTAAATGAAGAGAAGCTGAAAAAGCCCCTCTGATGTGCAAGCCATTATACTTGTTCATCAATCCTTTCAGATTTTAAGTTAGCCATGTAAGGTACAGTAAAACAGGAAGTTACATAGCACAGGCAATTAACCTTCAGTAAAGATCTTTACATGGCCCACTTGACAATTCCATCTTCATTTTGCCAAAGGTTAAATATGTAGTTAGAAATTAATCAATCTCTTTTTTAGTCCAGACTTAGACAAAAAATTCAGATTGACATAACTGAACAGAATATTCTGTGTTCAGCCTATGCTGCAAAGACTGCTTTGCCGGCAAAATTGTCCAATCATTGCTACAGGATGAAAAGACAATAAAAAAATTCCTCTTAGCACTCATGCTGGTTAAATTCTCCAGAATTGATTAAATCTGAAATATTACTTGCCCAGTATTCCTGTGAAACCATTTGGACATCCTGTCAAAACTGTGCACTTTAGTTCAAAATATTTTGGACTCCCTTTCTCCTCATGAAACAAAACACTCCAGGTTGCCATTCCCATGCTTTAATGCACAAATAAAATTTAGTACATGATTTTGTAGAGCCACAGATATAAAATCCTCATGGACTTTTCCTGTACACACAAATATAAAAGCTTGAGGTTGAAAGAACAGATTTTTTTTGTATTCCACTGTGCATTTGTTCCCCTCTTCTGAATTTTAACATGCCCTAAGACCTCTCTTTTCTCTTTCCTCACATCAATTATAACACTTAAAATAAAAGTCTAGCAAGCAAAACCAGAATGAAATATCAAAGGTCTGATAACACTGAAATATTTTCTTAGTGTTCTGTATTACAGCTATTGTACAATGAAGCTTTTCTGAATAGAAAAGGCACTTGGAGGCTGTGAGGAAACAGTTTACAGCAAGATCACTTTTATCTCAAGAGAAGGTGCCTTACACATTTTTAAAAGAAATATTTTCTGTGGAAAATTAACAAAAGTTAAGACCTATCAGACAAGTACTTTCTTAGAAAAACTTATTTGTGACTATTCTAATAGCTCTGACAACCTGAGTCCACTATTTGGCAAATGGTTTTGGACAAGGTGGAGTTGTGGAGAGGGACATAGACAATGTCATCCCCATTTTTAAAAGGAGTATTGTGATTTTTCCATTTAGACAAGACAGATGTGTCTATTCTTTCATAAGACATATGGCTTACATAAAATCTCGTAATGTAATATAGTAGGGAAAACCCCCCAAAACATTGAAACACTCCCTCTCCCCAGAAAAACCAAATAATGAAACCTCAATTCTCCCTGCATCAGATACCTTGAGCTAGGACAGGTCTAGCCCCAGTAGAAAGGTAAGATCATTAAGGAAAAGAACAAGCAGACACAGGAAAATAGTTTAATTGGCTTTCAACTGCCTGATTTTCTACAGAAGTCTTTATCCAAAAACGCCACCATGTTGTTTTGGCCAACATGCTGACAAACCAACATCACATCCTTAGTTCAGTGAGGCCAAAAAAAGGGCAGTGGAGAAGCAGGGCAGACCACCTGTGCTACTTCCAGTAATGTAGTACAGTGCAGAACAAAGATTAAAAATTCAAGTTATCAATATTAAACCAATTTTCATTTAAAGACAAGGAAAGAGATTGTGGTCATTAAATTTTAATAGCTGGAGCTTCACCCTACTCAGTGAGGACTCGATTTCATTGTCAGTGGAGATTCAGAGAGCCAGTAGCTGCAGTGTAATCCCATTATAATAAATTCTGTATCCTCAGTGGAGGGTCATCTCCATTTCCTACACTCCATGAGATAGTCAACTGCTCTTTGGGAGTACTTTTAAAACAAAAATAAAATCATAACACTTTGAAGGTCTGTCATGAAAACATCAACAATATTTGAAAAGGTTTAGAAAGGTGGAAGCTAACTAATAACTGACATTATGATGACATTTAATGATGTGATGTCAGTAATGATGACATTTATGATGGATAGGGTATTTTAGCAGGGGCTTGGACTGCACGAAAGGAGTAGGAGAAGAAAAAGTTTAGCTAGCGAATATGGGAAAGAAGATGGACATCTTGGATTTTACTGGAGAAGCTCAGAAGTTCATCAAGATGTTTTAGTTGCAAGCTAAGGACAGTTGCTCCTTATCCTCAAGGTATTATGCACTTGAATTTTATACTCCTGTCAAGCACTAAAATAAAGCAGCTTCTAGTTTAACTGCAATGTTATTCTAATTAAAGGAATGCCTATGGCCCTGTCATTCGTGACCTTTAGCAGCTGTCATGATAATGACTCCTGCCTGCTTGCCTTGGCTAAATTCACTTTCAGACCTGTAATAAGAAGTCAGAACTACAATAATGCTTCATTATGCCACATAACATGTGCAATTTTCTTATGCAATGTGAAGAAAACTGAATTCAAAATTGAATTTGCCAAGAGAAATATCAAGAACTAAAAAGTCAACAGACATCAGAAAAGGGCACTTGGGTTTTTGGCAATGGGATGGAATATGACCTTTGAATTTATTCACATTTGAAAGTTCTCTTCCCTTTTTTTGTTTTAATAGCACAAATGTAAAAATATTCAAAGAAAATGACAGAGGTACTTTCTTAGTTTCATTACTGTTAGCAAAATTCCAGAGTCTGGAAAGTTTTATATTCCCACAAGGCTCTGTAAGAGTCTGAGGTTGCAAAATCCCTCTAAGAAAAGGACAAACTTTGTAGCTCCAACCATAGCGAGCACTTCATGCAGATTATTTATGGCACATTTTAAGACTTGCCTGATGAGTACGTTTCCACTTATCAAAGATGCATCTAGACCTTACAAGAGACAGATTCTTTTCTAAAAATTTCCAGAATTAGTGTCAATATTTTGAAAACTGTCTGAGAAATTTTCTGGTGGATTCTGTCTAGGATTCTAGAAAGTTAAAAAACTTTCTTAAACAGGAGTTTGAAGCCTTCAGTTCTTTCCTGCTTTAGGGACAAAAGCATAAACAAAAGAGTATACACGGTAAGTAATTTCCCATCTATTATAAGGTTACTTTGTTCCCTACTCTTTTGTAGTGTCCAGTACTGTAAAATGTAAAAAAGAAAGAGGACACCCTTGGAGAGTATTCGACTGAGAGGCAATTATACCTTGCAAACCTCCTTAAGACAAGGCACCAATAAGGATGTAGGTCCATTTTTTCCTGCCTCTCCTCCTTTCAGTTAAAAAAAAAAAAAAAACAAAAAAAAAACCAAACTGGAATATAAAGTAACTGCAAAATCTCCACACACACACTGTAGATCTCAGATCCTGCTCCAAATGAAATAAAGGTTAAGCAATTCTAATAAATTATTCAACTTATGTTTTTCTTAAAATATATTCCCTATAGACTTTAATGAATAGATTAAAAATTTCTAACTATGACATGCTATTTTCTCCTAGCTGATTTGAGAACTAGGTCAAACTAATTTGGGAGTGGGGGGGGAAGAAAGACATATTTTTAAAGTTTTGTTAAAGATTTTGGTCTCATTTATAGCATTTACTGTTATCTACCTGAGGAGCAAATATAATTAGATATATAACAGAAGAAAACATCTGTGCAAAACTGAACTACTAAATATGTCCAAAATTTCTACTATATTAATTAAAACTAGACTTCTCTGAACTTTTCCTACCTTTTTTAGCACCTTTTTTAAAAGTTTGCTGTACCAAAATGTTCTGTTTCTTTCACCAGAGCAATTCTTACTCTTTATAGCTGGTAGCATTAGACTTGCCAGAAAGCTCACAGTGACACATGACATCCTTTATAAGATAAATTACTTTGTATTAAAACAGTAAATGTTACACTCTCCAAATGGAAATTGACTTTCTGAATAAAAGCATATAACCTTAATAACCTCCTAGATATCACCATGATTTGTAGAAAAGAAATGGGTCTGGTCAGAGGTAACAGACGTTCATAAGGAGGGCACGAGTAAGTATGATAGTGGTAATGAAAGAGGTTAATATTTAGCAACAGCTTTGTGACCTAGGTAATGACTCCTGGTGTAATAAATGCAGTAATACAAAGCAGTGCACCCGCAGCACCTTTTTTGAGACCATACAGCTGGATTCTCTTCTGATTTCAAACATGTCTTTATAGATTATGAACAAAGAAAGGGAAAATTTACATTGGTTGGTTGCTGCTGTGCTGTTTCTAACTCCAAAATATTTAAGAGTTAGAATAATAAATCTGCAGTAGTAATTCCTACCAAAATAATAGCTTTTTAACTGTCTTGAAAATTCTCTGGAAGAAAGAAGTAAGTAATATTGTCCTTTTATCAAAACTGGAACACACATAATACAATTATAGTAATTTTTGTAATTGTTTGTGTTTGAACTGTGGTCAGGTTGTTCCATTGAGCCACACTGGATCACATTCATCTTTTGCTCACTGAATCTTACCATGCCTCATTTGCCACTCAAACGTGCAATTTTCCAAGTTCCAAAACAAGCAGTGCAAAGCAGAAGACAGAATATATTAGTATTCTATGTGTACAGCTTTCTAGTCCAAAGAAGGGGCTGACTTAGTCCTTTCTCATTTTAGCTGCTAATAAAATGTTCTGTCATATGAAACCAAATTTCTTTAAAATATCAGACTTCCCAATGAAAGGACAGTATTGAAGAATCATCCCAGTTTAAGATATTTTTCTTCCTTAGTCAATGCAGCCAAATAGGCCAGTTCTTTCACAAACATTACCATATTATGTGTTAACTGTTAACAGTGGAAACAGCATATGTTCATTTTCTTCCTTCTGCAACTTCCAATCAAACATACCCACATGTTTACAAACATTAATTATTCTTGATAATACTATGTGACAAAGCACTATTTTTTCTTGACTTATTTCCCATATAATGGAAAAGCACGAGCCATTTTGTTTTAGTGAGAAAACTATCAAAATTATCCAACAGTAATTCCTTACCATGGCCCTGGACTCAGCAAGCAGTATTACTAATACTTTGACATCCTCAAATGAAGTAGTCTGTTAATATGACTAGTGCCTGTGAAGATCTTGAAATTACATGCATACATCACACTTGATTATATCTTGCTATAATAAAACAGTTTTAAGGTCAACCTTTTCCTAAATCCCATATGTATATGTACATGAACTTTCATACACCCAGATGTGATACAAAGGTATGCAAGTCAACATTCCCAAGAAAAGATACGTATCTTCATTGTGCAAGTAGTTTCGTTTATAGATTAATCAGATATGAATCCCAAGACAGACAGAATCCAACATGCAGGACATAAATTCAGGGTGCCATTGAATCAGGTGCAATCAGTAGGGACCTAAGAGTGAGTTTGTATTAAATTGAAAGATAGCTAAGAAAAAGGAATGTATAAGAGACTATTTCATCACAAGTTGGAATCTATTTTGTAGATAACAAGCTCAAGAACAGGGCTTTAGAAATAAGTGGATTCAACCCCAGAAGAGCTGTGTGAAATATCTTTATAGTTAGCTTAATATGACAATCAGATAATGGAAGGGAACTGAAAAAATATCTTAAAGTAAAAGGTACATGCTGCTATAAAGCTATAAGTATTTGCTTATTCCTCTGCATCACAGTCTCCTAACACAACTGCTTTGGTAAGTTTTTCACTGGAGTAAAATAAATCCATTTTCACTTTTACTTTAAAGGCTGCCTTGACTTAAATGTTTTTCACAGCAGTTAAACTGTAGTCATTCTGTTCTTTAGAGAGCAATCCTAAACAGAGGCATCCGATCATCTTCATGGGGTACCAAACATCAACTACAAAACTGAGGATCTTGGACAGTCCCACATGAAATGAATAGGACTTGTACGTATTGCTAACACAGAGAATGGGTTTGGAACACACATTACTCCATGGGAAGATTATGTTTGGTCTGTGGCAAGAAATTCACAAGTTGGCCCTGTACCTCTGGAGTCCCTGAATTTTTTCCCAATTTCTCTCAATTGTTTCACTGTGAGATCATTCCATTGTCTCATTCTACACTACTACTGGCATTACATTGAAATATCCACTGTTTGACACAACACAGCTTTTTAGACTGTTTTTAGCACCAGCCCGTAAGAAGAAAGACAGAAAAAAGACCTCGTCCACCCTGTAGACAGAGGCAAAACTAAGAGCACATTCCCATATCAGTTCCATTGGCCAGAAAAGTTTTGTTGCACCAGATCTTGCTTTCTCTCTAATATGTAGATAATAATCCTCCTCAATGAATCTTTGTTATTACATCATTAACCTCTTAGTCCAAATTGTGACTTTATCTTATTTTTTTTCCAAGGATTTTAGTTCATTTCATAATTCTATCCAGTTATGTTACTTTCCAAGCAAGGCTTGTTCTTTATTCCCTGTTTAAATCCCTATGGAATCTGAAGGGTGTCCTTTCATGGAGATGCATTAAGTCTTTTAAGCTAATTGCAAAGGGGTTTGAAACACCCTTTGCTTAACTTTCCCACCACACTAGTCACATTTTCATTTATTTTAGTAAATTTAAATACACAAGAGAAAATCACAAATGAGAATTCTTAGTATTCAGTTGGCTTCAGCAGAAGTTCTGTGCATTTTCATGTGAGTTGTTCCCTAATCACGATCAAGCTTTACACAGAATAAATAGCAGATAGTAATGTGCCTTTTGTACATAATAAAATACATGAAGACTGACACGTCTTAGGAAAAATCAAGAGTCAAAGATATAAAAAGCCACTCTAGAATAAAAACATTCAATGATAGTAATATTTACAGAGTTACAAAGAATATTACAGTAAATTAGTCTATAATCCTATCATAAAAGGGCCATAAAGTTTCCTGATATAATTCTTATGTAAACTAGAGGGGTTTTTGGATGAAAGCCAAGTCCTCATTTGAAAATATCCAACAATAAATAATCTACTATGAAACAATTCACAAATTCTCCTTTCCAAAAAAGCTTCATTTACTGTTTAAAATATTCCTCTTCCTAGTCTGAATTGCCCAGGGCCAGGTTGGAAGAGACCTCAGGGGGTGTCTAGTCCAACCACCTCCTCAAAGCAGAGGCAGCTCTGAGCTCTGACAAGGTTATTGGGGCTTTATTGTTACGTGACTGCCCTCATAAGGAAAAAACATCTCCTCATAATCTGGTCAGAACTTTATGTTATACACAACACCAGATGTGCAAATTACATTAGTGAAATTCAGATTTTTCAAAAGACAATCTCTCCACCCCTGCTGCCCCAAAATTATCACTGCTTTCAAACTGGGTTTTGGACTTGCACCAGACCGAATGTCCCACTCTGACAATAAAATACTCTGAGTGATTTGGCTTCAAAAAAGCTTTGGTGGAACAAAAATCAAAGCACTAGTGGGGAAGACCTAAACCCAAGAGATCTTGAAATCTTAGCACCTTCCTATAAATGTGTACAGGCAAATGCTACGATCTGTGCAATACCTCCCCTGCCTTTATGCCCTGTTTGTATACTAATATTAAAAGCCTTGAATGCGGCGTCGTGACTCCCTCAGCCCTGCCTCGGGATAGCTCGATGGAACCTCGGGGCCGGGAGCGCCGCTTATTCAGAGGCTCTGAGCGATCCGATCGCAGCCAGGATCGAGCCCTCGTGGGGGAACCAGTGGCCCAAAATGTGGGCTCGCCAGAAGCTCTCCCGCCGCAAGCAGGTGTCCCAATGGCGCTGCCCCAGGCTGGGCAGCCTGCCCTCGGCAGGGGCAGATCGCAGCTCGCAGCTCGCTGAGCACACGGCGATCCGCAGCACGGAGAAAAGGAGAGGGACACTTCTGGCGGGGGTGCAGATGGTTTATTACAGCCCAAGGGAGACCAGAAACTCCCCGAATCACGCACCAAACACGAGCTTTTAAGGCACAAGAAACAGGGAGTGGAAAACACTAACATCCAATAACGCAGGGCTTACAGGGTGGGGCACAGTAATAACGACCAATTATTAAAGATCAATCAAGAAGGACCTAATAACTGACCAATGAACTGTGAAAATGCAAAGAACTTTCTGGAAAGGGAGGCTGGGTTTGTGCTTCTCTCCACCCCAGGGGATGTCTAAGGGGTGTTTTTAGACCTCCAACTCCTCTTCCTGAGCATCCTCGGGTCCTGTGACACTCAGCCACTGTATAGCCAGTGCCTGAGCCGCAGGCGGGGCCTGAGCCCCCCTGGGGGAAGGCACCACCACACTTGAATGTCTCTTCTACACTTGGGCCAGACTCACAGATCAATACAGGCATTTCTTTCTCCCTGCATTCTCTATCCAGCCCAAATAAGCAAAGAGTTTTTTCAATCTTCTCCTTTTCTCATGTTGCTTACTCCTAGACAAGGAAAAGTAATTTTCTGCTCAGGAACTTAACTGTGAAGACTTCCCTACCTGTTTCTCAGGAGTGTCACAAGTACCTTCTTTGATGACAATTTATGACCCAATAAGAAACTACTTTTAGTTATTTACTACTAGGTTACAAAATCATAAGGCATGAAGTTCTGGTCACTGTCAAGGGCCTATATGACAATTTATAGTTCCTGCAGCTTCGTCTGTACAACAGCAATGAACATCAACCAATTTTGCCTGTAGCCAAGAACTGACCCAATTGAAGAATAAATTGAAATTCTATTTACCACAAAATATCTCTTTTCTCACATGAAAGCTCACTAACCAGATAGGCCTACAGGGTTAACTGTGAATCATGTGGAGTGAGAACCCTCAAAATTTAATTCAAGTAGTTTCTGACCATCATTTCCATCAGTTTATTCATTAGATTAGTTTCATAGCAGATATTATGTTTAGGGAGACCTGTAGATCTGTGACAAATTCACTCGTCCTCTTAATCAAATGAGTTATTTTGTTAGAGGCTCCAAAGGAGGTAAAGGCCTGACCCATACACAGGCAAGAACTCCTCTAGATTCAATGTGTTCTCTGAAAACCCATACCTGAGCAGTGACACAGTGAGCAGAAACATATTAGCTTGGAACACAATCATGCAAATAACACATGAACAGCATGTGGCTTTTGCAAGATTAATTTATAAAAGGACAAAGGAAGTTTTGGGTACAAGGAGTCTCAAGCCCACCTTTCCCATTGTATGCAATGTGACTAAGAGCCAACCCCTTTATTTCATGAATACAACAGCCACAGAGTGTCTTTTCTGACCCCTCCCCACTGGGCAGCATGGCTGCAGGGCAGTGATCTTCCCCCAGCAGGGACACCTCTCAGGGTCACTCCTCCAGGCAGAGACCTTGTACCAACCACACATCTTTGCTGAGTGACCAGTGTCACACAGTCTTGGTAGTGTGAATCAATCTGTGCCTTGGTAGTTTTGAATCACTTTTCAAATGACTCTGCTGTACAGTAAGAGAGTGAACCTTTCCATCAAACTTTAAGCTGCACTTTTAAAACATTATATTAAGTCCGCTTCTGCTGATACTTTGTGACAGTGCTTCTTTAAGTGATACAAATCACTGATTCACAAGTGTGCCATCAGCAGGATTCTAAATCAGGATTCACAACAGGGCTGTGCCTTCTTTTAAAGTTTTTGTACTTGAGCACAGTCAGTATGTGCTAACAGCTACTCTTCTACTCTACAGTGCTAAATGTAAAAAGAAATATGCTTTTATATTGTACAGCAATAAAAAGTATATTTTCAAACCATCTGTGGAGGTGATTTGTTCATTATCCAGAATATCTCTGATAAATTCTACTGTCACATTTTCTGGATCAAAGATATTGTTTCAGAGTGGAGCTTAGAGAGAATAAGGTGATAAAGTATTGCACAAGAAGGGTCTGTGATTCTAAGACAACCAGCAGCTAAGTGCAGATTAACATTAGACTCTCTAGTTTTAGTGTATGTACAAAATAGCAAATACTGAAAGAAGATCAGAAAGATTCAAATTGTATTAGTTTTGTAAATCAAAACCTCACCTGTTACCTAACCTTATGTAGCTATATTATGGCTACCATACTAAATTGCTTTATGTAATAGCTTCACAAATTAAAGAAGCAATTAGGCATCTCTAATCAAATAAGAACTGTTAACATATTTAGTTTTCCACCTTGATACAAGAAATATTGAAATTTTAGTAACATTCCAAATAATTTTTCCCAACCCAGATGATGATCTGGGTTAAGCAGAAGTTCCATGTTCCATAGTTAATTATAGATAGTGCTCATCTAAAGAAGAAAGGTAATAAAAGGTAATCATCATCAGAATCTTCCAGTACGCAAATGTTGTTTCTGTGGACTCATCATTTCCAGTTCATATGACAATCTGATTACTGCATATAGCACTGCAGATGGGATTACACCATATGCACACACTGACTGCTCATGACCTGAGAAAGCTACATGTTTTGCTTTGACAAGTCTTATAATTAAAAAATGAATGAAAAATTCAAGGAATGCTACATGGATATCACAGCCAGAATTGTAAGGACTGGCCCCAGAGTGAGACTTGCAGATCTGTTTACATTAATGACATTTTATCAGGCTTTGGCAAGTACATAAAATTCTCAATGCACTATGTCTTTTTTTCCTCTGAGGTCTGCTCTCCTTCTGAAGTGTTTACCTCTTCATCAGAAATTTATTTGTTTTTTGGTCAGAAGTGTAGATCAGGTTCCACTAATGAAACACGAGACAAAATACTGCAAGTACCACCTGGCTTAATTGTGGAACTACTGGTTATTATCAAGCCAGCTACAGGACCAACTTCAGCCTATAGTTTCCCTTTCAGCTTTCACTATGATCAGGTCAGGCAAAATCTAGAAAACATATTTACACACAGAATTAGGGGCATTATGAGTACCACAAAAAACCCTGGAAACTCCTAAATAAAAAAGTGGTATTAGAGAATAAAGTCATAAAAATACAATGATCTTGAATACTATAATAGAAAAGCCTCAAATCAAGTTAACTCAGACTACAGCCTGAAATTTCTTCTACCAGTTGGAAACAAAGAAGCAAAGAGTGCTGCAGGCTGGCAGTTCAGTACTACTCCTAAATAAAACTGTGATGAGGAAAATGAAGAGAACATGTAAAAGACAGAAGATCCTCCAAGCTAAAAAAAGAAATTAATACACATTGGTTATGAGATGACTAGAAGGTTTTGAAGCAGTCAAAAAGACATTTTGGAATACCATTCACAAAGATAAAATAAGGAGAAAATGAATTTATATTAGCTTTATAAAATATTCAGATGATAGAAATCAACTAGAAAATCCTTTCTGAGTTCTGATCTGAAAAGGCTAAAATACTTGCAGTTAAAACTGAAACTACTGCCTACAAGGGATTCAGCAAAAGTGAAAGTACTATGCTGGCAAACTGTAATTTGCTACAATCAGTAATTCTTTCTAGTTTGATTAAGTAAAGTAAACTAGATTAAGGGAAACAGCTCTAACACTAATTGCTCTTAAACCTTAGGTGCCTGCATTTTTACCAGCTTTTAAAATAAATGTAAGCTTCAACTCAAATGTCTTTTGGTACTTCTTTTAGTTGCGAGTAAGAGAATTTGTGTTAAAGAGTATTGCTGATATCCACAAAATCTTTTTGCCTATCAAGAGACTGACATGCTGCTACTGCTAAACCAGCAGGCTCAAAGAAATTTCAGTCTTCAAAGTAGCCTTGAACTTTACAAGTACCATGTAAAGCTTTGCCTTTCTCTAGGCACTCAGTTCATGCTGGTCCCTCCATAAAATAGGTTTTGTTCACTTTCTAGTGGTGGGGAACATAGTAATGTCTTTTTTTTTAAAAATCTTAATTTGCACTTGCTTTGATTTTTCCAGGTATCTCTGGGTGTTGCACCATTCTTAGTCATCAACTTGATCAAAACACTTTTAACACATTTGATTACAGAGAAAACCTTGGAGAAATACTACACTAACAGAAAGCAAGAGTATTCATATTAAGGTGTAATACTTCTGATAAAATTCCTGGAGCAGTTTTCACTAAATTGCACCGTGCAGTGTTAAAAAAAAAGACAGACAGGTAAGGCAGTCCCACTGATAAAAGAGCTAGACCAAAATTTCAGATCTGAATTGTTGTAAAACTTTTAATTGAGCTTGAAAAGATTCAAATCCCAGATTTATATATTTTATCAGTCCCTAATTTAATAAACAAAACCCTCTCACACAGACTTAAAATTTCTGCTGCTTCCAGCTGAGAATAAAAGGTCTACTGTCATTTGGAGCCAAAGGTCATAATGGATTGAAAGAACAATGTTAGGATACAGTTTCATTGCCATTATTCATTGTAAGGCCGATACTCTTATCCTGGTTTAAGTAATCAGACCTTTCATTTCAGTATGATCTGCATGTGAGATCCTGCAGCAAAAGCCAGTGCAGGTTTCTCCATGGTCTGAATATTGCTGAACAAAGGCTTATTGATGCTCCTGATTGTGACCCTGATTACCTCTCTTAAATCTGTGCTTTTTAAAATTTATTTCTCATATTGACAATATATGTATACTGATCTATGACTACTTAATGCTGCAGACTTATGCTATCTGAAAGAACAACAAAGAATAAGTCCGTGCTCATTTTTCCAGACTGCAGCTCTTATCAAAAGTCTGTGACGAGAAGTTCTGTCAAGGTACCTATAACTTGAGAAAGACCTTCACAAGGATATTAAAATAACTTATTTTCTTTCTCCATCTCTTTCTTGTGCTCCATCAAGATAAACAGATAAATAGACTTGTAAGAAATAGCTGTTCATTTAAGAAGAGCTGACCTTACTGGCCTTGCTAAAATTTTATGCTGGAGGTTCAGCAGTCAATGTTAACCAGAATACTGAGATACAATAGCACAGCTATTGCTGAGTCACTGGATAATAATACAATTAAACAGGGTGGATTTCTTTGCCCTTTCACTGGCCCTCGCCAATGGCAGAGGAAAAACATCTGTTTTCCAATGTGCATGGATGAGAAAATCTGCAGAACAGAAAATCTTTTCTACAATCTTAGTACAAGAGTCTACTTTGACCCTGGTTTATATTCTTGAGGGCTTCACATTTGCTTGGTAAACTGAAGAGTTTTGATACGTGCCAAATTAAAAAAAAAAAAAAAAAAAAAAAACAAAAAAGGAAAAGAGCCAAAAAGCAGGCTGTCAGACATCTGAATTCTTCTTTTAACATTTTTCTCTGGTGCTCTGTGTACCTCTCATACATACTGCAGCAAGGCCCCAGCAGGCCTGAATTGTAGTGCTGATGTGCATGTTAATAAAACAGCATTGTTCAAGAGCAATTATCTTGGTCAAGCAGCCTGAATTTTACAGGGTTCAAAGGGACAAGAGTAATACCAGGGGAATAACAAAATAAAAAGGTGACTACATGGATATGCCTGTGTATGCCAGAAACTTAATATTTCCACTTGTAACTGGGTTCATCTTGTTACTTCAAAGGAGAGTCAAATCTTGAGTTCTCAATTCTCCTTTTTAATGGTGGTGACAAAGTCAGACATTACAGTTTGGTGATGTGAATAGTTAATTTGCCTGGAGCGCTTTATGAATATTAATCTTTACACATATAGAGACACTGCACAATTGAATAACAAAGGATAGAGAGATCACATGGTTTAAAACCATACCCAGAGACAAAAGGACTGGGCCACTGAGGTGGAACATCATTTCTATTGCAAATATTACTGGATGGACTGTGAGCATTTGTGCATACCATGGCAAAGCAGTATTATTTGGCTCCAATCTCAAACTGAAGTAATCAGACTCCTTAGTGTAGGGGTAGCCAAACTGCAAGAGGTTTGCAATAGGCTCCATAGTGCACATGATTAAACTAAACCTATGCAGTTTCACTTTCTTTGCTTCTACTTTTTTTTTTTTTTTTTAATCCAATGTGGATCTTTTTTTAAGCTCTGGTATTTGTCAAGAAAGATTGACAGATAATCCCCCTAGATTTTCAGCTACATGGGGGCTTTTCTACTAGCTACTGCACCATAGAAAAGCTACAAATGTTAGCTTCTACAATATTTTTTTAAATTTGAATCTATAAAGCAATGAATGCTTGGAAACTTGCTAACACAAGCATGTTCTCTCATGGCTGTGCTAGCCACTCAGCAGGGCCATTTATACAAGGGGGACCCAAACCAAATCCCAGCACCTCGAGGCATGCTGCTTTCAGTATGTCCTGCTGCCACCTACTTGCCATTCAGCCCAGCACAGTGTGGCCAAGTGTCTGCTGCAAATTGTCCGGTTTTGTCCTTGTTCAATTCAAAAATCAATGAGTGCCAGCTGGCCCACACATTACTTCACTTGATTTTTAAGTTCTCTTTCAAAGTTCAGTGCTAGTCCTGGAATTACTTGCAAAACAACCTCATGTCCACCAGTTCTGTTCCCATCTGTGGCCATTTTTACATCTGTGCCATATGCTGGATTTGTTGGGGTCATGGGTGTCCTGGCCGAGAGTCACTGCAAGCCCACCCCACTCTAGATCCAAGATAGTCTGTTTAGCCTCCAGAAGAGATGACAGAAATTTAAATGTCAACACCTCTCTAGTGCAAGAGCATAAACATAGCATTTGTTAATGATGTCTCCAGACCTAGGGTGAGATAGGAAGATATACCAAGACCCAGCTCTTAATTATGCCCACATTGCTGTAGGAATGCATCTTCATTGGTTGGGGAGGAAAAAATCCCCCCTCTTCCCTGCTCTTCTAGATAACTCAGGAGAAGAAACAAAAATGGTAATTAGAATCCAAGCAGACACAGGAAAAATGGCTGTTACTTGTTCAGCATTAGTACAGAGAAATATAATATGCACCAACTCCTCAGGCTGAACTGAAAGGCAGATTCAAAGATCTAGAGCTCAGGAAGCAACAAGGCTGGACACAGTGACCAAAAGCTTCAGAACTGGCAGGTTCATCTCCTCCCTAGAGCACCATGTAGCCCTGCAAGAGCATCTTCCCCAAACACCTGTGCAGATCCACAATATTAATAATCAGTCAGTGCTGCCAGGAATGCCTCATTTCTGACATTTAATTTGAGACATATTTGTCAATGGCCCTAACTCCAGAAAGATAAGGTTCATATTCAGTGTTTGACACCAGCTGGAAGAAAAGGAAGTCTATACAAAGCAGATCTCCCCTGTTAAATGCAGAAAACACTGATGATATAAGTGCACTTCTTGAACTGCCATCACATCTCCCTCCCTCATCCATTCTCATACCAGCACCTTCATATGCTATTTGATTAGTCACAGCATCTTACTGTCAATCAGTGTAACCAGTCTGCATCTTTCAGTGAATGATAAACATAGCCACACATTCCCCTGACACAAATGTGCTGGTTAGGAAGCACATGTGTGCCTGTTTAATGTTATGGTAATCACTGCAGAATTCTGTTACCAGCAACATAAACCCAGGTGAATGTTCACTTATTACAACAGCATCTTCCTTCCCTCAAGGAGGTCACCTGTACCACTTATTGATTGTATTAGCCTGTAACATCAAGAGAGACTGATTTATTGGTTAAAAACACAAAGCAGAGAGGATAACATTCTTTTCCAAACCTGAAAAGTGGCGCTTTGCCAGATTTAAAAACTTGCCAGGATTTTTAATTGTAATAATGCATGAAATTAAAGCATGCCAGATGACCTCCTTTAGTATTTGAGATAAGAAGCAGATAAAGGTATTTATATGTAAACTCCCGTGGAAATGCCAATGTGCATAAAATACCACAGGCAGAAATAGATATTTCTTTACCTGTATGAGTTAAACTTGCTCAACTTTACTCTTTGTTTAGTATATCATAAACATTTTCCATTTTGAATACATCTTTACCTGTAGAAGGCTGTCAGTATTAAAGCAGAGAATGAATAAAGCCTTTTGGCATAAAAAGCCACACTGCATCAAACAGCCCCTCATATAAAACTAATGTTTCAAGTAGCATGCAAAATTAAATACTTTACAAATAAAAAGGCAGAAGGCACATGTTTAAAGCAAAAACTTGAAGAACTGATGAGAAAAGGAAAGATAACAGGAGGGTATTCCATTACAGAAAAGTTAACTCAGGCTTTCATGTGAAAAAAATCAGAAAACTCCAGATAGTAGCATTATAAAATGTATTTCCTAAATTTGGAGATGCTCTGACATAATTACACACAAGTTTTTTCATTGTCTGTAAGAACAGTGGCATAAATAATTTTTTTCTATATACTTAGCTGGTAATGTGTCATAGTCTTGTATTTTCAGTGCTTGTCAATGTGTTTATGTTCAACACTGCAGCATGGGGATCTTGGTAACCAGGAATTTACAGCCTATTGTGATGCCTCTTAAGGATTTCTCCAAGTTTATCACCAACTATTATTGACTAAAACTTATTGCTTAGTGTCTCTCAAGCTTTTTGCAGTGCATTTTCATTTCACATATGATGAATAATTTAGACAGATTAAAATGTGCCACTTCATTGTTTACTCTATGACAAGTAATTCAAGAATTCAGCAAACCAGCACAGATTTTACATGGCTTTGAAAGTTTATCCTCCCTCAAAAACTGACATTTTTCTACTTATTTTAATTACTTTTTACTAGATATGAATCCCTCTTTCCCTTGTGTAGATTTTGTTACTGCTAAGAAATACTAGGTGGCACACAGCAGTAACATCTCAGCAGCAGAAACAGAGAATTGATAAAATTCTTTTTCAGAATGCCTCTAAGAAGTATTTTACAATCATAAGAAGCAAACACAAGTGGCATGTTGTCAAAAGGAACAAGTAATTTTAGACTAATGGCCAGGGGAAAGGAATGCACTGCAAATTGTGCAAATAGAAAGACTGTAATGAACAAAAGATTATGGTGACTTGTTTCATGAAGCCCTCCACACACACTGCAGCTCTCCTATTACCTCACTGTGACAAAGAGCTGCACTCTTGGAGTAGAGATAATGAAAGTAAAGCAGGTTGGTTTGCAATACAGGAAAGCTGAGTCTCCCTGTACAGTCTTGTGTGACATCAGTCACAGCAATTTTTTCTTTTGGCACAGGTTATTGTAAAACAAAATTGAAAGAGCTTCTCTGATTAAGAAAAAAAAAAAAAAGACACTTAGACACAAGGCAAAGAAATCTATGGTTCTTCCCATCTAGACAGTAATCTATACCCACCCTACCTGCAAGTACTGTTCATCTACAGCACCCAGCACCACAGCATCAACAAGAACTCAGAATGTGACTTGAAAATCTGTATGTTGTTACTCTCTTAGTGCATATTAAATTAGTGCAAGAAATGAGAAAGTGTTCATTTCAGCACTTGTCAAGGATTTGCTCATCACCTTACCACAGCAGCAGTAATTACAGGTATGGAATAGTGTATCCAAAGAAAAGCAGCATGGAGAATACCAAGAAAGCAATACTCAATATATAGTTGTTAAATGTTATAACTACACTAAGATCAGCTGCAAAAACCTCAGCTGGCAAGGCAGACATCTCTTTAATACTAATGAGACAGTGCAATTCTTTATAGCATGTTTGCTTCAAAGAAAATATCTAGTTTGTTTTTAATTAGTCTCAAAAGGAGGTTTTCATTGAATAGGAGATTCTAAGATGACAAGAGAAAACAGAGGACTCAGCATAAGTGAAGTGAACTAGAACCAGAGAAAGAGAAGCTGAGTGTCTACTGGACAGGCTTGCCAATATCCCAGCAATTCAATGTCACTTAGAGCAGAAGCATGCAGCAAGTGTCTCATTATATTAAGGCAACTGCCACCTCTGAAGAAGTTGCTGACGTAAGGTTTGTGCATGAAAGAAGTTTTAGCAATTGCTGTAGGGGGTTTTGTTTGTTTTCTTTAAAAAGACAAATTAGAATTCATTCCACAGTGGGTAAAGCTAAAAAATGTCACAATCCATTAAGGAAAGAATGGGATCCAGCAGCAGCAGCTCCTTGGGTTTGGCATTTTGAGGAAAGGAGTGGGCGAATGGTAACTATAGAACCACTAATCATGCCTTAATTATAAAGAATGTGGCACATTATAGGCAAAAAAAATGGATTAGGAAAGTAAACTTTAAAGGTGTTTAAAAGCATATTCTACAATTTCATTTTAGCAGGATGAGCGTGTTATAAACGAATTAGCCAATTTAATAACTAAAGAGAAATTATTAAATCATCAAAGTATAAATTTTGAAAAAGCCACAAGCAAAGCAGCGCCGAGCCAGGCGATCAGCACTGGGAGAACTGAATTCGAGCTCTATCTGCTCCAAATCCCCCTAGTCCACGAATGCTGTTTCTGTGGGGTATCTTTTTTATACATTTTTGGGCTCTGTTAGTCTTATCCTTTTTAGCATATTAACGTCGTTTTTCTTGTCTTGCTGATGCGTCTGATGGCAGTTCCTGGAACAAGCAGATGTGTATCTTTCACTGCTGGAATAAGCCTTTTGGCGACGCATATTATCTTATTGTATATGCACATCGCTGGAGCCTCACCAGACAGAAAAATCCTCTGGAATACACTTCTTTGGAATGCATATGGGATGCACCTTGCTGGGGTCCATTCAGATGAAAAATCCCTTGGAATGCACATTTTTTGAGGCGGCTATATGTCCTTGGTATCTGTATTTTCTCTCGGCTTTAGTAAAAAATGCTATAGCTTTAATTTTTAGCACAATTACTTTGCAGCATATACAAGTGCTTTAGATTGACTCCAAATTCTAAACCAGAAATTGGTACTAATGCTGACTAATAAGAACTAAAAAAATTTGGTTAAACACCATCCTATTTTGTCAAACTTGAATGAACTAAGGAACTTTTATATATAAAACAGGTTAGAGACCAGATCAAAAAATTAAATAAACCAGAACAATAGATGCACAAGGACAGGATAGAACATAATTGCATATAACTGTGGATTTTTTAGAGCTTTTTATCCTGCTAACAAGAACAGAAAACTGTCAGGTTTACCTCCACAGAGAAAAGAAGTGAATGACTCCAAATCAAATAAGCAGCTATCAGAGAAGTATTGTTTGACACTGTCTGCAGGGCTTTTCATAGCAATCAGTGAAGCTTAGCTTTTCTACCCTAATTTTTTTGAGATTCAACCCTTTTCTGACAGCCTGAAGGTGATAATGCTGCTAATTTACTTGTCTTTAAAAAATCTTACAATCGGCTTTCTCGTCTGAAATCCCATAAGAAAGATGCTGTGGAGTGAAAAGTTGAAAAATATCTAAAGAAACCACACAGTATACAAATGTAGGGTACCAGGAATCAATATGAGGACCCCAGAGAAGAAATTACAAATACTTAGTGAAACCAAACAGTTGCCACTAATAACAGTCAGGACCAAAAATGTAACATCCTTTATACACATGCTTAGACATCTTTCGATACAACAATAGGAACCAATTAGATTAATGAACTCAATATTTGAGAAAAAAATTGGTTTCAGTCATTAACTACCAGAAAAGTGAACACCAGTTCTTTTTACTGCTTTGCTCCTTAGATGGGAGCCATTAGCATTTCAAGTGGTTTTAACACCCCATTTTTGTTTCTAACAATCACGAAAGAAGGAACACCCTTGTAATCCAGCAACAATGCTTGCATACAGAAATCCATCATTAGCAAGTTATGTATGTTTTTTCTTCACCCATTTCCTTTTACTTTCCAGTAGCACAAAGACCACTGTTGACTATTCCATTAAGTGATTCTGGAGAGATTGCTGGATTTAGTTGATATCTGATGTAGTTTATCAGTTGGGTTTAGGTTTTGACAGAAAGGGAACCTTTTGTGTCTGTTACAACAAAGAAAGTTAAAGGCAGTTGCTTGTTTCAGTAAAGACACTACTTTCCATGTAGAAACACCCTTAGCATGGGGACACTGCAAGGCACAAGGTAGCAGGCAAAGATGTGTGACCTATGTGAATTTTCATAACCAGTAGAAATCTTAACAAGTGCAAATACACTTGCTTTGCCAATATTCAAACCTGTAAGCTCAGAAACTCGTCTCCTAATGAACACTCATAGATTACAAAAAACTCACTTGATCTAGTGGGTGTTTAGTCTCTTCAGATTAATGAATTATGAATAGCGAGGCCATTTCAAAAACAGATACACCTTTATACCACCTAAATCATTAAAAGTCTGTTTTTGTAAGTAACTTCTATTCCCACTTTAAAAATCCATTTATACTCCTTTTTCTATTCACTGTACAATTCAGTTAAACTGATGCTTTGCTGTGGTATGTAGGTCACTTGCATTTACTTTGAAGTACTTTATAAACACAGCAGCAAGCTGAAGCTTGTGTAAATTTTCTCCCTCATCTTGGTCCATTTAAGGGTCTTAACAATCAAAGCACTTGTAACATTTAAACTAAATAAGAATGAATTTGATTTAGACTGATAAAATATTCATATTGGGTCATACCTTACAAGTCTCCAGAAGTTGGAGGCAGTGTGGTTGCCAAGATAAGATAGCAGCTGTATCCTCCTATGAAATTTTAAGATACAAGTGATACAATTTGAAATTACACTATCAATCAGACCTACTGTTCTAGTTGCCTTACTGGGGAAAAAAAACTAGACTCTATACAGTCTAGTTCAAAAGTAGACATTTAAATCACCAGTGAAATACCACTTATTTACCTATTGATTCTATGATTTCTGTTCCAAAAACCAATTATTCTTGTATGTTATTACTGGACGTAGCATACTACTATTAGAAGTAATAGCACTTTCCAATTATCTCACATGAAACAGTGCAACTTTCAGATGACTGGAATATTTTCCTTCCATACACACTTAGTCTAAGGGGTCCAAGAAGACTTTGCAAAAAAGTCAGAGATGTTTTTCATTTCTGAAGAGGACTACTCATTTCTAAATAGTAGCAGTGTTCAGAATGCAAAAGCCATTAGATGCTTTCCCCACATATTTCTTATTAACTGTAATATCTCAATTTTAAAAATCACAAGTCCTTAGATATCAGCTCTGATAAAACCAGATACCAAAGCCCAGTAAATGGGCTCCATTGATAAGGACACTTCATTTTACTCCTTAATCATCAGATTAAAACTGAAAAAAATGTCTACTGCTCAACCACTGAGAATTTGGCCCACTGGCCTTGATAACATATGTTAAACCAAAGCAAAATAGAAAAATTGAAACCACATGATTAAATTGAACAAAATGGCATCCACTAGTTCCATTATGGTTTGCTAAATGAAGGGTTAAAACTTTTCAGTTCTGTCACTATACCATGTCGTAATTGTTTTCATGCCTTAATTAAAATTCTTTCCCCTGATGGGGGAAGGAGAGATGAATGGAGGACTTCCAAGGCTGTATTTCAGATGTTTTTTATTAAGACTTTATCAGAGAAATAGAGCCGCTGGCATGGCTCAGACACACCACCAAGCAGAGAATGTAGGAAGGTCCTGGCTTATCAAGATTGCATGGCCTTCTTAAAGGTAAACAATCCAATTAAAGCTTGAAAAGAAAGATAGTTTTACTTTTCCACCAATATTCAGAAAATCACTTTGTCACGTAGACAGGAACTGTGGTATTCTTCATCCAATCACCCTAAACTAACTTTACTGCAGAATATGGAGGGATAGAAGAAAAAAGAAGAAAGTCTGAAAATGACAACTACCCTCCATCTTGGTTTTTCTATCTCTTATCTATTTACTACAATAACAAACCCAAAACCTCTAAATTTTTCACCCTGTGACAATCTTACATAATGTTCTGTCACCTAGTTCAAACCAGAGTAGATTCTCATTCTTCCCAGAAAGTAGGTAACCTTTTCCACATCCGAAGGTCAAAGACAGTGTTGTCCAGAGGGGTAAAATCCTTCAAAACAGGCAGAGAAATCTCTGCACTCTGGGCTCCAACAAGTTCCTTTTTTTGCCTGGTGCACACTACTACTAATTTTCTTTCTTTGGCCCCTCAAAACCTCTCCATTTAGCAATGCACTGCTTTCCAGAAAACTACAAGTTTCTAAACAGTTCCTAACTTTTTTCCTTACTAATGAATCTATAAAGTAGAAAAATATTTTTGCCTAAAAACAGATAAAACAGCTAGAAGGGAAAAACTGAAATAGCAATGACTAACTAGAGAGCCTTCATTTTTCTTGCCTACTGTTATAAAAAAACCCCCCTCTTACCTACTAAATTCCTGTCCTCCTGCAAAATGACTCTAATGATCTACAAAGCACCTCACTCAAAAGAAATACTTTCCTACTTATATCTTCTTGTATCAATTAAAGCAATTGCCAGCCCAATTGCAGTTAGAGTGAGAAAAGGATGATCAATAGGTAACTCATGTAAGCACAGTTAACTATTAAGAGACAGCAAATGTTAATCACAGAACCTAAGAAGCAGGATTCACCTTAATTTTTTCAAGATACGAAGAACAAGAATTTGTTTGAAACCAGCACAAAAACTGCTGAATCATTCCACAAAGGACTGTGCAAGCTCCAGAAAGCAAGGTGAAAAGTGCATTGTGATAAAGACTACTAGCCTTCATCAGAAAAACCACTGAGGAAGAGGAGCCTTCCTCAGTGCAACCACCAGGGTACACAGCGCATGCGTGGCACTCATGCTAATGATATTGATGACTTCCAAAACTAATGTGTATAACCACTTCTATCCCAAGGAATGCAATAAATATTCATGAATTTTACCTGTAATACTGGACGGTATGGAGTGCTCTGTGTGTGTGTTGGGAGGAGCAATCCCCCACGCATCTGGCACCAAATAAAGCAAATACCCACGGCTCTGGCTCTGGCTCTGGCTCTGGCTCTGGCTCCGGCTCTGGAATGTCTCTTGGCCCAGTTTGAGGTGGTTCAAGAGCCTAATTAGTTTTCATTCATTACCTATCACACTTTCAGCTGTGCCACTCAGTGACTCCAGGATCCTCTACTCAGCTGAATTGCTATGTGCTCATTGGCCCTGACCCTTACAGAGAGAAGACAAAGCCTGCATCCTAGAAACAGGATTTACTTCAGTAAAACACTGGTACTAAGTCCAACACTACAATCCAAAAGGGGCCACACAGCTGCTCCCCAACACAGGGGCTGTTCCATTGCCTTTAGCTCCTCCTGGGCCCAGCATTGCACCTTCAGCAGAGTGTGGCTGCTGTGTGTTGTCATCAACGTCCAAGCTGCAGGTCACAGACTGACTCAGGAGGCTACTCATTTGGCAGTTCTGCTCTAAGTCAGGAGTTTGCAGTTGCACTCATGAGACTGTCTTAACCTAAATGCCAATTTTCTGTGCTGAATAATGGCCCAAGTTCAATCATAACTTTTTACTTGCCTTAGGAACTCCATGGAGGTTGAGCTTAACCTTCACATCAGACCTGTGGGTATAACTTTTCCTGCCTTGTTTCTGATTTAGCACAGCATCAGAGAGAACATGGCAGCAAAGACTATGAATTAACAGCCTCTGAAATGTCATGTTTCTACTTGATAAGAAAAAGCAACTAGCAGCTGAAGATGACTTTAATTGCAATCTCTTGTAGTAGCCAAGATGATAATCTCTCATATTCACCATTTAACACTGCAGCGCTGGTTTGGCACAGAGGTCCACAGCAAAGTTCATTTAATATAAATGATTGAACCTCTTAGGGTCAGGAAGGCAAACAAGGAAAGAATTTTTTTAAAGTATCCAGCCTGGATTAATACTGTGATGGTAAAGTAGTGAAGGTTTCTTCACTCTTTAGACACAGTGAGATTTCTAAAATGCTCATAATGCTGGAATTCAAAACCACACTTGTGCTTCATGTTGTCAAAGGTTATGAAAATGAGAGACTGAATAACTCACAGATGAAACCAGGGGTTACCTGAGACCTTGATCTCTCTCTTCCTGGCGCAGCCACATTGTCATAGAAACATTTTTTTAACTTTATAGACAATTCCTGTATGTGTCTCAGGTGTCCCTGTGCAGATATGGGGGCCATGGGGAATGGAGTGAAGTTGAGCCTGGGAAAAAGAGTGGGAAAAAATTTTTTAGCTTTTCTCTTTGTTTCTTGCCATCCAACTCTATTATAAATTACATTCACTTTTCCCAAATGCTGCCTAATTCCCTGTGATGGCAGCCGGTAAGTGATGCTCATGTCTTTGTCTCCACCCACAGCTTTTTCACCTTCCTTTCCTCACCCATCACACTGAGAAGGGGAAGAGGAGTGTCTGGGTGAGCAGCTGGACAGGGTCACCCCATCATTTATGTGACACCCAATGCTGGACTCAGCCCACAACTCTGAAATTATAAAGGGTTTTATGCTCTACAGCTGAGCTAGCTGGCCGTTCTCAGGCCAAGCTTAACCCCAACAGTAAAAACAGGCCCTGCTGTTGTACCGAAATATGTATCTTTTCAAATGAGAGTCCATTTGATTGAGTTCTTGCTGCTGATAAAGTGATTTACTGGAAATGTGCAATGCTGTATAAATACCTAGACCTGACCACTGAGAAGAAAAGCAGAAACAAGGATCTTCAGTATTTGCATGTCTTTATTAAATGTAGAGTACAACGACTGATTTATCAAAGTTTAGTATATGTGGCATCACGCAGAACACCACTGAGTGCCCACTGTACATAGTGGTGTTAGTCTAAGCTGCTATGATATTGCAACATAGAATTTACGCAATCTTGAGCAAGAGATTTGAAGATTTGGCCAAATTTTAACATTTTTGGCAACCAAATTGTAGAAGTAGTTTTGCAAAAGAAAAATGGGTCATTACTAGCACTAATACAGTACATTGCAGGTAAGATAAGCTTGCTTCTTTTGTGCTTGGCCTAGATACAAAGGTAAATAAAAATAAAAGTTTCAGTTAAGTGTGTGCAAATAAAAATGCTTCAACTGCTTTTCTCTGATTCGGTGCAGTCCTGCTTTGCAAAGCCATATGGTTTTCAGCATTCAGATGGAGACTCTGTCCTGCAAAGCTGCTCTTGTTGGGATTTTTGTATGTGCACAAACATTCCTGCTTGTGAAGCTGGTTGAGGATGCAAAGGTTTTCATGTGAGAAAATGTTTAGAAGACAAAGCCAAGAAAGTCATTGCATTTTCTTTGTAAGCTCTAAAATCATCACAATTGTTTCTGATCAAACTGATTATCAGTTCTTATCTCTGTCAGTCCCATCATCTTCTCAGACTTCTGGCACTGAAAAATCTTTCTGAGTAATGAAGAATACTGCAACCAAGATGTCACACATATATGCTGCACTTGCAAAATGCAAAAATTAAAATTAATCACTTGCCTGCTTTTCCTCCCAGATGTTGGCATTTTTTGGGTAAAATGTCCTGGAGTTGTTAATGAAGTTTGTGTTTACCTTACACTGCATCTTTCTTAAAATTTGTCCATCAGCTCTAACTGGAGTGGATTAAAGGCAAAACATCTGGCAGTCAACTGTAGCCATGTCAGTGAGTACAGAATACTCACAGCAATCTTTTGTCTTTTTCTTAGAAATGACAGTATTTAAATGCGGTTACTCAACAATCATTGTGTTGTATATATGGTTACATTATGGGTAATGATCTGGAAAAGCATCGTTCAGGACAAAGAAGTTTTTGTTGCAAAATAGGCAATTAATCTTCAAATAGACCATGGAAAAACAGGTGTTCAATGACACACAGATTGGTGGCATTGGTATTGAAACATCTTGTTTCCTAATGTATTGGCATCAGTATGGAGAAAAGAGAATGTTTCTGCAGTTCTCCATCCAAAGAAGAATGACACCTTTATAAATAACTTTTGATTCTCAAGATAACTCTATCTACATCTTCATGTATCATGACAATTCTAACATTAGAACCTTTCCATCTGAATGGAAAATGCTGCCTAAAATTAGTTAAAAATCATCTGCATCTGTGAGCTGTCATGCACAAATTCAAAATCTGTATTCCTACTTTTTGTGTCTGAAATAGAATTAAATAAAGAAATAACATCTTTATATATGAAATCTGTGATTCAAGAAGTCAACATGCGACTTAAGCTATATTCTGCTGTCTAGAAACCATTATCTTTGGGTAGTTCTGTTCTCCACCTAATCACTCATTTCCACGTATTTGGATGAAAAGTAAACTGCATGCTAATATGATGAAACAAAAAAAATGTTTCAGCCTGAAGAATTAGATTTTCACATTGGTAAATGTATAACTACTGCTTTTAGACAGAGACAGTATATGAATTGACATAATTTCTTTAGACAGAAGTTTTGCAGTGGTCATGGTCTGCTGGCTTAACAATTGAATTGGGTTTTCATGGCGACACAGACAAGGCCTTTTCCAGTTCATAGGAGAAGCTTCTCGAGAAGGGAGTAAGATCAATAGGCCCAATGTGAACCTAAATACAAACTATTGAGGTGTGTATAGTGAAGAGTGAAGGAAGTTTCTGTGTATGTAGATATTTTAAGGAATGCCTTTGTTGATGGGAGAGTCTTGAGCTGATGATCCATTGTATTCCATTGCCAAGCCAACTTCTCAGAAGGTAAAGCAAAAAAGCTGGCATAGCACTGTCCACGTTGGTAAAGCTTTGCCAATACACAGCAACAAGGAGAGAACTTCCTACCTTCTAGCAAGAAAACTATGTTCCTTTCCTTTACAATTACTTTCAGCTATGTCAAACATTTGCTGCTTTCATTTCTTTTCAGAAAAAAAGTGCAGTTATTTGCTCTTTTTAGAATAGTAAACTTGAGAACTTATTTAATACTCTACATTCTTTGTAACCTAAGTGTGTTTTGCTCTGTCAAAAGGAGTCTTCAGAAGGCAACACATCAGGTGCAAAGTCTAATGGCCTTTTGTAAATTTCAGAATGTTTTTAAAATTTATTTCTAAAAGGCTAAGATTTTTCTTCTTCTTTTCCTTTTGAAATAATGAAACAAGCCAAAACGTCAGTCTGATAGAAATGTTGCCAAACTCACAGCATTAGAGAACACACTGTCCAAGCTTTGATGTCTAGTCAAACATCACTAATGTACTTAAACACAAAGAAGAAACAATTTATTTGAGAATTACCTTTCCTCTAGGGAATTGTGCAAATTACACTGAGTCAAAGAATAAAAATCTTGGAAGTCATCCTTGTGATAAAAAGAACTAGCTTCTTTTCTTAGTTCTTAATATGTTTGACACTGGCTGGTGGCTTTTAAAAATGCATATTCATTAGCAGCCCTGCTTTCTAAAATCACTTTATGATGTCGTCACTATTTAACACAAGAGCACCTGCATATGGGTTAAATTTATGCCTGTTCTTTAAATGATGGATGCTGAAACAGGTTTGCACAGTACAGTAACTGTGTTCACACAAACTCCCTATCAGTTCCAGACTTCTGTCTGAGTGATTTCCAATGCAGTCTGTTCCAGGCCAAGGAGTTGAAAGACAGAAACAAATGTCTCTTATATTTCAGGTGATTAATGTTGTTTTCCGAAGTATTTGTCACCTGTACTGATATCCACATGCTCAACTTGTAGGCAAAAACTTTTTCTACAGTGCATTTGGAAGGGAGTTCAACAAATAAAGCTTTTTTTAGTGCATGCTGTTAGACATGAATAAGCTTGATATTTCATATATCAAAATTTGGAACTAGGCTTTTGGTTCAAATTAAGCTTCAAAACACTCTTCCCTGACAAAAGTTACATTTTTCATTCTAATAAGATATCAAGAAGCTTTGCTTCCAAGAATGTTTACAATATTTTTTAACCATTTTAAAGAATTTAATAAAAATTCTTCCCTTAAAAGTTATGGGTTAATACATTTAAAGACTCTAACATGGAAATTTTTATAATACCCTATAGGAAACTCATCAATTTACAATTGTAATTCCCAAAAACTTGTAATAAAAAATAGCATATGTTCTCAAAAGGATTTAATATTACAGAATAAAGTAACAATTTTCCTCAATCTCTCAAAAACCCCCAACGCTGTTCCAAGTCATTGGCAAGAAGAGATCATTTAAAAAGAACAACCAAACCTACTACTGCCATAAAAATCAAGAGTGTAATTAAAAGAAATTACAAGGAAAAGAGAGAGAGAATAATTTTTATTTGTATACATCATATATATATGACATCAACCTACATAAAAATCCGTATTGAAACTGCCCACTGTTCTTCTCTGCAATAAATATTCATTTACGTCTTGGTTTGAAAGACAGTTGTCTGTCAAGGAAAGCAGGAGCCTCCCTGAAATGGAAAATGCAACCCCCTTCCCTCCAAATTAAATTAAGGGGCTTTCAGGCAAAGATATGAGGAATAGGAATATCAGTTCTTTACTAATATATATATATATATATGTATATATAAAGATAAACAAACAAACACCAATAACTGTGGCAGTAACAGAACCACAAACCCAGGGCAGCCTTCTCGGCTGTCAGGCACTTTCCCCTTTGGTGCAGTTACTGGTGCAGCAGTCAGGGGTGCTGGCAGCTCCCGGTGGGCAGGGCAGGCAGGGGCAGGCAGGGCAGGCAGGAGCAGGCAGGAGCAGGCAGGGGCAGGCAGGGGCAGGCAGGGGGGCTGGCAGCTCCCTGTGAGCAGGGCAGGTGCGATGGTTCTGCTGAAGCAGTGATCCTGAAGAGAGGGTCTGCCCTGCCTCGGAAGGTCCAGTGGTGGCTGTGAAGCTCCTGTCCTCTGGAAATCCAGTGGAAAGGGGGTGCCTGTGGTGTTCAGACTCCCAGATTATATCC
The DNA here is from genome assembly GCA_013399225.1 of Rhipidura dahli. NCBI lineage: Eukaryota > Metazoa > Chordata > Aves > Passeriformes > Rhipiduridae > Rhipidura > Rhipidura dahli. The sequence continues at coordinate 151,516 of VXAC01006627.1, read as the reverse complement.
AGGATGGAATGGTTGGTTCCTCTCTCTGGGTGGAGCATCTCACAATGGGATGATGAGTCGTGAGGAAAGGTGTGGATGGGCCATTAATAGAAGATAGTCCAGAGGGAGTTATCCCCGAGTCAGGGGCAGGGCCATTGATGGGCCATTACTCAGGGAGACGGTCTGGAGGGAGGAGGCAAGGAAACACTGCCCCACCTGGTTTCAGCAACTCATGAGGATGCTGATAGAATACATTGCAACCCAGGACAATTTATCATCTTGGATTCTGCATACTAAACCCCCTCACTTTCAATTAACTTATATGGATGTTTTTCTAACATTGCCTCACCTTACAAACTGGAGAATATTTGTATGCATCAGAAACCCCATAAAGGAAAAGAATTCTTAAATCATCTGTATCATTATCCCCTCAAGAGATCCGACATTGTCCAGGGAATATCCTGGAAAAAACACTTCCTGACAGATTAATAAGTAGGAAGCATCTACCGTGAGCATCCAGAGATTCAGGGCTAGGACTGAGAATTTGTCTTTACAAGGTAAATTCCAAGTCTCTGAAGCCTGACCATGCCCTTTCAAGAACCCCACCTGCTCCAGTGACCAAAATTTCAAGTAACTTAAATGGAAAGAGGATCAAGGTCTAAATATTCATAGAGTGACAATTCTTTCAAGTGATGAGTATTACAGACTTCTATGTGGAAGGTGGTAAAGCGGACTTATACAATCTGACTATAGTTAGATAGAGCAGCTGGCATCATCCCTCTAGAGGAAAATTATAGAGTGGTGGCCTAAGTCTAGAGCTCTAAGTTCTGGTGGGCATTCTAGGCAGGACTTTCAGGAAAGAAAAGTCACTTTGCACTGCTCACATAAATGGATTACAGCTATTGCCCTCTGGAGTGAGCCTGCTCCCCGCTATAACCAGCATCAGGCGCAGAGTCCAGCAGTGAAGACTGCACACCTGACCTTGCTGAAAATGTATAGAACTCCAAGGATATCCTCACATTGCACAATTCCCCTTACTTTTGTTAGTTTCCTTCTGGCAGCTGTTTATCATTGTGCCAAGGTCCAATGCACTACTTGTTTCAAAAAGACACAGAATTCTGTCTTGGGTGCCCTGCCCATGCCTACTTCGGGAAAATGAAAGCAGTGTTTCCCACTCTGCCTTTGCAAATGTTGCTTCCCTACTCACTAGAACTAAGAAAGTTTAGGTACAGCTCTCTTTCCATTTTTCAAAAGATAAAATGAAGCATAAGAAACAGGAATTAACCTGGATATAAAATGTGGAAAAAAGAAACATGTACTTGACTTTTTTTAGGGCTAGAAAATGTCTTTTCCTATAATGTTACGCAGATACTTAGAGTCAGTCAAAGGGCATTCAATAGTGGACTTGCTCTAGTACAAATAAAATCACTCCATTAGTTCTACAGTTTTATGTAAGCATTTGATCCGCTTCAGTGGTTGTAATGGTCTGATGGGAGAAGGCTCAAAAGTAACTTAACAATCCCTTTTTTTTGTCAAGTCACTCTGCAGCTCTCTCTTGTATCATTTCACTCAAACATGCTCTGTGCTACCTAGTGAGAGTCAGAACAATTCCAGACCCTTAAAGAAATGCCTTATTTCTTGAAACTGAGTACCTCAGTATGAAATAAAATTCTCTCTGCCTTTAATAATGAATTTAATACATTCTATGTCCACATCTACAGAGCCATTTGCTAATTCCAAGGAGCACCATGCTCCAACCTTGTGGTCTTTCCTTAGCACAGGAACCTGTTATATGTTAAATAATCAAAATAATTTCTGTTTGAAGACATGCAGTTTAAGAAGATGAACTACAGGGAAGAGGCACTGTAAGTGATCAAGGCACTTCCCTTTCTTTTTTGCAGAAAGAGCAGAGATTTGCTAAGATCCCTGAAGTTACATTCATATTTTTACAAGTATGAGGCATCTAAAGGTGCAGATAAATGCTACATAAGCACATCTGAGAATTACACTGAAAGCCTGTTTGTAAATTCAAGTTCTTTAGTTCTTTCAATGTGATAAAAGATGTTGATATCATGGTATTTCAACATGCAAATAAAAGTACATGATTTTCAGATGTGAATCAACTATGATTCCTGCTGATCATAGTCAAGTATTTAAAATAATATGCTGAGAGTACAAGTGCTGCTCTTTATTGGTCTGTATTGGTCCCTTTTATAGCTCTGCAAATTTTAGTGAAATTACACTTTTGGACTTTGTACTGGAAGTGTGTCACACTCATGGAAGTCATAGAGTTTTATTACTTCATAATTCCAGTTCTCTAGCACAGCAAGCTCACCTGACAGTTCTTTTATGCATTTATGAAAGGAGGGACGGTGACTTGCAAAATAAGAATTCTTATTATCTGTTTTCTGTTATATTCTTAAACTGGAAGAAGAATTCTAATTAGGGTTCTTAGTATCTTACCAGGATCTCCTGGTGCTAGGATATGTACAAGGAAACTTTTTTTTCCCAAATGGAACTTAAACGTACCAGGTTCTCAACAAGGTGAGGTTTTTGTGAACAGCACTTGCCCTCTGGAAATGCTGCTTTTTCAAGACAAAAAACTCAAGCACCCGACCAGTAAATTAAACTCTGAAATGTCTAATAATTTGGAACTGAAAGCCAACCCTTTTTAATTCGGCACTTCCATTATGGAAGTCAGGTGTGCCGTTCAATAAAGCTGCAGTGAGACAGCTTTGTGTGCCCACTCTCTTCTGAAGGTAAAGCTGTGAGTTTAGAAGTCATAAGAAGGTGTTCTTCTTGCAAGGAGATAAAATTTCATAGTTTCTGATACGCTGGACATTGAACTACAATATCTGTCAGTGTGCAATAAAATGAGTGATGGTAAACCAACAATTAGATCTAAAATATCTTAAAATAACTGTATAAAAGGACTAGAAGGCTTGTGTTTTTCTCAAATCCTGTTTTTCTTAAATACAAAAAGGTATCAACAATACTTTCGATAGGGGAGAATAAAAAGAAAAAAAATAAAACAGTTTCTGGTGAAAACAAAAGCTGTATTATTTTAGTACTGTCCCTCTCTGTTTTAAACTAATGCTTTGTAATTACCAGCAGTGCTGTTAGAACATATGCATGTGTACATTCAAGATTTCTGTTAGTTCTTGTATAGTCATTTTAAAGAACAACAACCCCCAGTATTTGGTAATGAATTCACTGTCTCAAAAGAGACACTCTCCCCAGGAGGCACTGCCCAGATCTTGCTCAGTGCCAATGAAGCTGTGAGAAGAAAGAGAACAGTTTCCATTGTTTTAATCTTGCAGGGCCTTGTGCCTTTTGATCTTTTTGTTCCCTCTTTGTGCAACACAACTTACACTGCCTGCAATTTACTGAGTTCACTATTTACTTATCTTCTTTGAGCAGTAATAGCTTAGTGTAAAGTTCCTCGGCAATTCTTGAACTATGATTTTTCTTGCTTCTAAAGATGATATCTGCATTTCTTTCTAATTCTACAGTCTGAATGTCACTTCACCTGTTTGGTCTTTCTAAAGTCAACATGTGAACCTCTAATTGCAGAGTGTTTGTTTAGTGACTAGAACAGACTATTCAGCTAATCTCTGATTCATTTCCCCTCAGACTTTGTTTATAGGCTGCAAGGGACAGCTCCACAATATATGCTACACCTGTTAAGGTGGAGTATCAAACAGCTTGTAGACCAATTAATTAAGAGGTAGGCAATTCTCATAGAAACTGTTCATTACCAGAATTTCCACTGGCATTTATTTCTTATAAAAGCAAACATGTATGGTTGTACTGAGCAATTCTCTCACCTTTATAAAATAGTTTTCTGTCTAAAGTCTGCATATCTAAGAGAAAAAGTTACACTGTGCTTGGTACCCAGCCACCAGCAAAGTGGACTCTTGTCTGTAAAGATACTTGTCCATTATAGTATATCTGACTCCTGTCAGCACTGCACCAGAGTGAGAAAAGGTATTGTGATGCATTGCAAACCTGGTGTTTTCCACAATTTTGAGAAACAGAAAATGAAGTGGAGTAATTAATGCTGTTATCAGTTTATCCTCTCAAAAAAAAAAAAGGAGCAGAAAAAACACAGTCAAACGTGGCTAGCTGACAATTCTATGGATGGCCAAAAAGCTCTCTTGATACAGAATTGACTGTAACAGGCTTCCACCAGCCTTGGCTCAGTCTATAAGTTGTTATGAAAGAGGTTTCAGGGATGTTACTTCAGAAATGACTACAGAGAACACAGTACAAAACATTGCAAGCGAGACAAGAGGTTACTCTAACCTGCACCAGAGATAATACAGGTGAGATCAGAGCATACAGCTACCCAGCTGTATGCAATCTCCAACTTCTGTGGCAAGAAATTCTCATCAGAAGCACAATATTGGAATCTGTATATAATTTTAAATACATCTATTGCTGTTTTAGAGCTTTAATTTAAAGTACTTAATCATAATTATTTGAGATCATAATAATTAAGTCAAAATCCCAGCCTTTGAATGGCAATTTACAGCTTTAGATGGAACGTGCAAATAAAAAGATGGTTCAGTATATTCAAATGCATCCTTGCAGGTCTCTCTGAAAGATATTCTCCTTATATAATGTTTGCATGGTAAGCTTTTCAATGTCAGTATAGAAGAGCCTCACAAAGATCAATGAATTCAGTCATATGGTATAAACCTTAAGACAATCCAATACATTTATCTTCATTTATGCATATACATGTTTAGAATTCTTCCTTTGAATTTTCTTGTTAAAATTCTAGTGGTACATTTCAGCTGATAACACCTTTACTATCTGACTAGATCCATTTTTGATCTTGTCACAGATTTGATGCCGGGAAAAGGCAGAATTATTCAGGGGACACATGGAGGTTAAACAAAAAAAGAACCAGAACAACACTGTTAGCTTCTCACAATTCAGAGAATTCTCCATCTGGATTCTGATGAGTACCAAAAGCATTTGAACATTCAACAGCAGTGATAGGGAAGGACACCAGTGAAATCAAAATATGGTCCTGCTAGTTCATAAAGTCTTCCAGTCATGTATCAAGGGTGAACAGCCTAATCCATTATGTTAGTCATTCATTTAGAGGTAGGTAATAGGAAAAGATCCTCAGGGACTAGCAGACATTTTCTAATAAGTGACTTGCTGCTCTTTAGTAAATTCAGTCCCACAGGACACACATTTCTGAAGCCTCAACACATTTTTCCAAGTGCTAGGAAATGCAGTAACAAAAAAGTTCTGCATAACTCCTGTCCCCAAAGCTTGAAAATATCAATTTAAAACGTTGCAGCCACGAAAGAACAAAACAAGTAAAAAGGAAGTATTTCTGACCAAGCACTAAAAGATTAAATGTAGATTTTATTTAAAGATAGATTATATTTTAGAGGTCAGACTATAAAAGAATGAAGCCTTTATTATGCCAGAAGGCCAAAATTTGGGACCTTCTTCTGTTTTAGCACTCTGTATCCTTGTGGAGAAGACATAAAGATAACCAATGAACACTTTGCAATTATGTAATACTACTCACCCAAGAATGTAGAATATGTGGTTCTGCTTGATTTTTTGAGCTCTACAGTTCTGTGGGACTTTTTAAGTTGAAGAACTCTTCGAATGTCATACAGACAGCTATGAAAAGCTCAGTTAGTTGTGATTATAGAAAAACACAGCAGAAAAAGATTTCAGATTACCATTGTTTCAAATCCTAATACCAAATCCTAAATTTTAGGAACCTAAAAAAATGTTAGAATCTATTAATGTACTTCCTCGATTCAACTCTGCCTGACTTCTAGGCTTGGCCTATATTGGCCTATATTTCAGAAATTTTTTGGCCATTCCAAAAAAAACAACACAAGAAGCTCTGCGTAATGAAAAAACTAACACAAAATAATTTTTAAAAGCACAGAAATACTTTTCATATTTGTTTGTTTCCCCCAGTGAAGTTCATAAAGATAATTCAGCTTCACAGACTTCCTGCAAACCTGTATTATTGCCAGGGTTAAGGATTTTTTTGTTTATTTGTTTGTGGGGTTTTTTTGAAAGACATCTGTAAGTATTCCAGTGATTCTTTTCCTTCATTTAAGTCAGTGTGACTGAGTAGGTTGGGAAGGTTTTGCAGTTTCGGAATTTAATCATATTAATTGTCAGTGATGCTACTCTGGTCTTATCTGCAGCTGTTTGTAAACTATAATTCCCTGAGTTTTTATATTGACATCCATTGATTAACAGGTCATTAAAAATTATAATACATCTCAGAATATTTTCAAATTATATCCTTTTTAGTGACTTAACTAGGACAAGTCTGGAGTTAAAAATTCAGCCAGAACACACAGAAATAAAACACGGGAAAAGGAAAAGAAGATGAATCTTCTTAAGATTTTTTTCTGTTTTCCAGTAAATGTTTTATGAACTTGTAAAATCATAATCATAATCTGTAATTCAGAGGATCACTTCCAATTAGTGCAGCTTTTCTCTTTCTATACATCACACATTTACTATTCAACTTTAATCAGTTTTTGGTATATTTATAGTGAATAAACCAGCTTTCCAGAACTACAAGAGCATGTTTAGTGCAGATAAGGTCTGCACCATTCTACTGCTCCCAGCCCAGATTGAATCCAGTCAGGTGGATCAAGGTTTCCTTTACAGAATTGAATTTTGGCAGCAAAAAAGGAGTTTCTTTTGTTGGTTGGTTTGATTGATTTTTAATTCTTTGGGATACAAAGATATTTCTTGGCTACAATAAGGGAATATCCAACTGTGTTTTCATGTCAATGTTTTATGCATGGCCAGAAAGTGCTGATAAAGCATTTCTGTGCATTTAGAGCAGAAAAACACTCAAAAATATGTTTCTGTAAGTCTTTGAAATGTATCGTAGTGGAATTGTGTGGGGGTTTCAGCTAAAACAAATAAGAGCAATGTATGCTAAATTTATCTTATAAAGGAGTTTAATACTAAAGAAATATATAGATATATACTGGTTTTAAGCCCAGATAATGAGCAGGCAAATATCATTGCATTGTTCATATTTTACAGCTTTTCCATTTTGCTTGTACCACTCCCATTAATTTGCCCATGTCCTTTTCCTGCCTCTAAATGGCCAAGCAAGCCAATCTGTGTCATAGCTTTTGGAAGTAAAAACTTTGGGACCTAACAACTTTATCTCATTCCTGAAGGACCCAGCTTTCCATACCGTGTCTTTAACAAATTAAATCTCATAAAAGGCAATTTCAAGATGCCTTTTAAGCATAATAACTTTGATGCTCTAATCAAATCAGATCTTTCCAAAGAACAAAGGACTGTCAATTTCATACTTTCAAGCATTTAATGACTTATACCTATATGCTCAGTTTCTCTGTTACTTATTCATTTAAATGAGTTCCAACTGGGACCAGAATAAAGGAGCTTAACACTGAAAATGTGTAAATATTCTTGAATAACAGTTTGATTTAGAACCAGATCTCTTTTCCTCACATGTAACACTCTTGGGTAGATGGTTAGCAGTCAGTGGTGAGTAGCCTGCACTGGCCTGCTGCTCTCAGGAAGCCCAGTTTGAACAGATTGGCAAACAGAGAACTGGAAACTCAACTGAGAGCAGAATGGTACCGTGTTAGAGGTCATCCTGTAGTTCCAAGTGAGATTACAGACTCAGCCCTCAAAGCAGAACAGTTGTGCTGACTGATGTGATGAACAGCATCCTGCTCATTAAAGGTGTGAGATACAAACCAGATATGTGTTCTTGACATGAGCTGCTCTCTGTATACCCAGTTTGGAAAGCAAATTTGATGCAGGACTAAAGTTAACATGCTAGGATGCATGCTAATTTCAGACTCCCTTTGTCATCACTGGAGACAATCCACTCCCCAAGAGGAAAAGTCCATATAAGCCAGGAATCTGGAAACAGTTTTCATGTTTCACTGATGCAAGACAAAGCATGGAAAGTAGTTTCCTAACCTATAGTGTTAATTACAAAGAATCCTAAACTGAAGAGGATAGAGTTCAGAATATAAACTTCATTTCTGTAACTTTGGTTGATTTTTAATGAAAAATAGAAGCGGTCTCCCATGAATGGCTGGACCATTGTTTTTGCAACATTTCCAAAAGTCCTTTGTTGTAGTTTTTGAACATCTTTTGCTCCCTGTTCTCACAGAAGGAAAAAAAAAAAAAGTATTCTTATCCTGAGGAATTTTAACATGGGGAATTTATTTATCTATGACAGATACAAGATACTTGCTATCACACATGTCCAGTCATCTGTATCTGGCTAAACCTACTGTAAGTATAGGATTACTTACATCATTTATGAGGAAGAATGCAAACTGCATGAAGGCCACAAGGCCATCATGGAAAGAAGAGGGAAAAGTATAAGAAGAGAGGTGGGGAAAAAGGGAAAAAAATCAAGCAAAAAATTGAGGTCATCCTTGGAGTTATGGTAGAGAAACATTACAGCAAATAAATATTTCAGAAAAGATACTAAAAAGACAACACATCATACTTCCTGCACAGAATGAATGCAGGAATAATGCTATTCCCATTTTGTTCTGCCTTCAGTCTGGGCACTGGCTCAGATGCCTTCTGCAATGATGAGCACTGCAGGACAGCCTTCTCTACCCAAGGCAAAGATTCAGAGAAACTTCCCAAAATAAAATTTAGATACCAAAGTAGGCTTTGACAAGGCAATATCTCTCTCTATATATAGGCAGCTCTAATTGGTGTATGATTTATTACATCATTTATATTATAATGCAGCTTACTTAGCATGTTTTTCAGGCAGAAGAAATCCATTAATGTTTCAAACTTCATAGAAAAATGAATCTGCATGATCTTTCTGAAGCATGTATGAAGCTCAAAGGGACTATGCTTAATAAAAATCAATCTATCTGTTAGCAAGTCTGTTCACCTTCTCTGTTCATAACTTAAGATGTTAAGAATTGATTTTTTAATCAATTAAAATGATTATAGTAAATTACTGGACAATGCATTTTCAGGGATTAGCAAAAAAAAAAAAAAAGAAAAAATTTAATTTATTTATTCCACATTTTATATTACCTATGAATCTCCAACTGAAATAAAAATAAAATAATGAAATAAAAATAGTTCATCAAGTATATACTAGTCCATTCAGGTTCAAACAAGCCTGTGTATGATTCACTCTATGAATAATGTTACCTTCTCTTGTCTGCTGTCATTACTAACACATACTGTAAAAGCTGGTACAATGTCATTTTTAAAATTCAATTTAAGGCAAATATTGGTCCATTGCATACAACTGTATGAAGCGACTGCAGTGATTTTACTTACTCAGATCTTTTTAAGGATCCATTTCTAATTAGAAGCAATTTTTGTTTTCCAAAGGTGGCATGGTTACAAACTTTTTCTCTAAATACAAAATATGGAGGACTAAAAGAGATGTAGACCTCATGTCAACAAAGATTTAAAGAAGTATGAAAATTGACTACCTGCTTCATTGTATCATCCAGAAGGTATATTACTCCTGCATCCCAAAAGGAGTAACACTTCCTGAAATATATACCAAGAAAATTTTAGAGTTTTTCATTAATGAGAACTATACTTAAAAACTTTCCTGTAGCAATCAGATAGATGTGAAAAAGGTATAAAAGATTTTTCCAATTTTAAGCAAGAGTTGCGGAGAATTCATATTGTAAAGGAAAAGGAGATTACTAAATATGAAGTAGCATTTGGAGGAAACATCCTGGGATTATATCATTAGATATAATAAAAAATAAAACTAAGTAAAAATAAAACTAAGTAGGACAAACATGTTTAAACAGAAAATGTATTTTTATATAAAGACTTATACAGAAAGATTTAGTTGGATTAGGTCTAGAAGCATTGTGTAAGATCTTTCTGTAAGTAAGAAACTTGTATTTTTTTTTTAACTCTCTTTTTGAAGTAAGTGATAAAAATATCTGGTACTCTTGTAACTGCCCTTGTTCATATGCACTGAAGCACTTCACAACAGAGATCTTGATCATTTTGGTTTTTTTGACAAATGGAGGAGCTGAGGCGGAAGACAAAGATTATCTGCTATCATAAAAATATTGTATTGATTCTTTCCAAAATCCTATTCAACTCAATATATCCTGTTGGGAAAAAAAAAAAAAAAAAAAAAAAAAAGAAGAGTCAATAGAAAGGTTTTAAGTGCTTGCTTCTCTGTTTTTCAACAATTTCAATGGAACTTGAACTTAGGCTGCTAAAAGAGATGAAAGAAGAAATTGGGTTCCCTGAATTCAGGTACAGCCTATTAAGACAATATACAGTTTATAAAGGAAGGATCCAAAAGAGCTCAGGAAGAAACAACCTTTAAAGAAGGCATACATGGATTCTTTCTTGAAGAAGAGTACCCATACTCTAATATGTTCTGACAATGTATTAATTTAGAAGAAATCTGTAGAAAAGCTCTATTTTTTTTCCCCCAATATGCCTCTTCAGATTTTAGCATTCACTTTTATTAAGTGCTAGTAATAGTACTGAATTCTAATCACACAAGTTACTACATCAAAATTCAATATTTTTAACTTTGGAAATGAGTGATTTTTTGGTCCATATCTCAACAAAGTCCAAGAGCAGTTGCCTGCTCTAAATTCATACGGACTGATAAATGTGAGAGGATATGGGAGAGCTCAGTTTTTAGAAGGATGAAGAATAAGATATAGACAGATTTTAAACAAATATATGATTTCTTCTTGTATATAGAACAGTTTTTTAGCTTAGTTAATTGAATGAACCAGACTAACATTTCCAAAATGAGCTCTATAACATTAAAAAAGCCATAGTTTAACTTAGGGTTCCTTCTGACCCATGGCACATTTGCAAAGGATACCAAAAACTTCTGACCGAAATTTGGAACAAAATGTAAACAAAAGCAAGGTATTGTTTTCCTTTTACAAAAAAAAAAAAAAAAAAAAAA
>VXAC01006627.1:54862-140568 GCA_013399225.1 Rhipidura dahli | reverse complement strand
ACAAAAAAAAAAAAAAAAAAAAAACCAAACACCCACACTTAAAACATCCAAATTCAAAGAGCAGCCATGGAAAGTGCTCACTAAGTCCCACTGCTCCTTGGGGCCTGGTGTGATCCTGGCGGCGACACTGCTGGGGACATCCTGGGTGACACTTTGCTGTGAGGAGACTTGGGGATCTGAGTCCTTTTGATTTGTTCCTTCCTACCATCTCCCTAGGGTGCCTCAGCTGAATAATAAGAACCAGATCTAGGCTGAAGGCTGATTAGATATCAGTGGATTCCTGAACTAATCAGTTGTGACTCCCTGATGGAGTCCCTGGCACAGGTACAGCCCCCCACTAGTACATTTGGAGTAGCTGATTTTACTGAGTGGATAATAGAATGAGTCCCCAAAAAAAATTCATTTTTGGAAAAGGAACATATTCAGTTTATGGCATCCAATCATGGAACTGAAACTATAAAAGTGGAACAATGTGACTCAGGTGACCCATTACAACAGCTTGAGTATAAAGTTACACACAGTGAATATGCTGAATTTGTGAGTAACCCACTGGCTCAGTCCAGATCTTGCAGCATTTTTCATTGAGGAAATATAAACAGTATGAGAGCTTTTTATATACTGGGCAAATAAAGTAAGCCAAGCATTGCCTACTAAATTATTTATTTTGAATTATTTGGCTTCTCCAGCACTGAACACTTGTAAGCAAGGAAAGAACTCAGTCATGGCTTGAAAGACAGAAGAAAAAAACAGTCTGCATATGGCAGGAAAAAGGTCAAACAAGAATACAAAGACCTAAGACAGCACACCAAACCCTATTTCCATTCATAAAGAGCCTTGAGAAGGCCTCTAAGAAAAACCTTGATTTAAAACAAGTACTATGTTTCTATAACTCACAGTAATACTTAGCAGCTACTGCAGCAACCGTCAAGTTCATGACAAGTTTTATACCTTTGACAGCACTGGGTTAAAGCTGCATAGAGGAAATACACACCTGACCAATTTATTCCTGGGCAATCTTTGGTTCCAAAATCTTTCTGACTTCTCAACACAGAAATTTTAAGTCACTCCCCTGTCTTTGGTCTCCACACACCCTCCAAGTAAAAACAGTATTTATACAGCATATTAGATTAAGACTTAATATTAAAGATTTATGTTTCTGCCCCATTAATTCTAAACTTTTGGTCTTCAAAAGATTTTTCACAGGACTTCCAATCTTCTGTTCTTTGAGACACGCATCATATGGGTGGATAAAATGCAGATCAACAGATGGGGTCTGTAGAGTTCTTAAAATACCATCACTCAGTAGCATGAAAAAGACTCATCTAGGCAAAAGAATGAACCGAAATATTTGATCAGTTGCATATTGCTGTGGTATGTGGATAGCTCAGACTTAGCACCTTTTTCTATGTTAACCACTTTCCACAACTGCCCCTCTTTCTAGATTTATTTTTTCATTATGTTATGCACCATTATAGAAAAACCCTTACAACAAATCTTTACTTGAACATCATCATTTATTATAATTTATGAGAATTGATATTTTCACATAAGTTTATTCTGATTTTTGCACTAAATATGAGAACAACAAAGAAGTTTAAAACTTCAGATCCGAATCTTTATGAGCTTCAGGAAAAGTTTCAGAAAACATTAAAAGAAACTCTCAGCTGAAATGCAGTCACATCCTAACAAGTTTTGTCCAATCCAAATAGGTACTTCATGCCTTTAAAAGTCCATACTGGCTGGGCTGTATGGAGGAGCTGACATTGCCATTATTATTCCGTAGCTGTTCTGCAGTTGTTACAAAATTCCTGAATAGTTCCCTTGGAGGACAAATCAGGCTCACAGTTCTGGAATAAGATTTTGGGAAAATAATTAGGGATTTAGAGATACTGATAAAGGAGGATTAAATTTCTGTTGCCAAGAAAACCCACTTGATAGAAACCTGGGTTTAAAGAAATGTCACACTAGTTGCTCTTGTATCTCTACAGGGAAGGAGAATGAAGGATTTACCGCTTCTTCCTGTGCAAGGTGACTCCCAAAAGCCTCAGGGAAAATTCCCTGCACTCTAACTTGTGGTGAAAGGAAATCATCCACCTATCAAAACAGCCAATTACGAATAATCCAGAGGCTCAGATTTACTAGAATGGTTTATATTCAAAACCTAAAACCAGTCTAATTTCAGTCTAACTATTAAATAAATGATGTTATTTGGGGTTTTTTTCATGACCAGACTTTATACCATTGAATTACAAAATAAGTGTTCCAAATATGGAGGTTACTTTGAGACTGTAGGAATGGGAGGGTGATTTCCATACTATTTTATAATTTGCCCTAGCAAAGTCTGTAGACAGCTGCAACATTAATCTTTAACCTTCCTATTTTCTGCTACAGGCAATTCTCAGAAAGAGAGATACAATCAGAAAATAAAAATAAACATGCTAGCTAAAGGGTTGTTTATCCTATTGATTTTCTATTTAATCTCATAAAATGCCTCCCTTCCACCACTCTCAGCCTCTCAAAAGAAAGCTCAAAGTGATATTATCTAATCTAAGAATGCTTGGGCACAGTGCAGCAATAACTCTAAAGGTTAAACTTTGAGAAAATTTTAGTAATGTTGCTGCCCATTAGAGCTGAAAGATTTAAAAAGCAAAGATCAACAAATCAAGAATGCAACAAATGGGCTTTGCCTGAGAAGGCATCAGGGAAAGAAGAAACACTTGGAAGTTTTTTAGTGAGTGGGATCAGTTGCAGAAGTTTAATTAAGTGACAGAGAAGTTGTATTGTAGGTATGTATTGATTGCAAGTAAAAGTTTTCACAAGGAAGAGGTTATCTAAGATTCTTCAGCTTCCCATTTGGGGATTAAAGAACTTTCAAATATCTCCTCAGGGCAGAACTAGCATTTGACAGTCCTCTTAACTACAATATTGGGAAGTCAAGACATCTTCCAAGTTCTTTTCTTCATACTCTGTTCAACCTGTCAGTGATTGATACTTCAGCAGTACAAATGAATTGAAATCACTGAATGCACAGCCATGGACTTTAAAAAAAAAAAAAAGAAAAAAAAGAGAGAAGAAAAGTAAAGGCAATAAAGCAACTTGAAAAAAAGACTCTTAAGTAATTGCTTGGATCTCCAAGTTCACTGATGGTTGGAGAACTGACTACCACAGTGAAAGCTCCTTGAGGAGGTACGTTGCAGTCCTTGGCCCTGTGAAGAACACGACTTCCCACCTGAGCAGCTCTGGGAAGATGAGAGCCATGGCATGAACCTCTGTGCCAAAGGTGTGCCTACTTGAACTGAATTCTCTAGACTGAGACACTCAGTGGGTTATCAACACTTTAGTAGGATTTGAGGGAGCATAGAAAAACACTTATTGTAATGGCATTTGGATACTGCAAATAATAGTAAAATTAGTGTACTACCATTGAAGTAAACATGAGCAAAGGTGGGGGTTTTTTCAAGGGGAAGTGTTACATGTTAGATCCTCTAAGTTTGTAAACCAGGTAGAAAGTACTTGTTACAGTGTTCCTTTTATGTGTTCAGTGAAGATAAGCAGTATTTTTAAGATCCTCTGAAGTCTGAGTTTGAAGAAGGATTATGGGGGTCTAAAATGGGGGAGCAATGCAGGCAATGGTAACCAATGTGTAAGGTACATGCAGTGTTTTGTAAGGTACACAGAAAAGGGATACAGGTTTTGGATGAAGATGCAAACTCCATGGCTTCAGGACAGAAACAATAAGCATAAGAGTTTTGTTAGAGGATTTACATTCCTGAGAAGATTCCTCTAATACTAGTTCCATAAGCAAGTATGACAAACTATTATCTATTTGAGTTCTTGTACTATATTTAATCTGAAGTGTGTTGAATGGATATCTTAAGTCTTGCTGAACAGGTATTATCTTTTATAACTTTTACCTTACAAATTTAAAAAAAAAAAAAAAAAGGTATTTAGTTGGTCCATATTTACCTACTAGCCAACAGTGTAACATCATGAAAATGCACTCACGAGCTGCTGATATTACTGGCACATATCCATATTCTAAATGAAATTGCCTAAGAAAAAAATAAGGTTGGATTTTAACCCAGAAGATGAGAAGGATCACATTCAGTAGTAATCAATACCTTCAGGGATTTTATATCAGGGAGATTGCAAGGCTCTCCCAAGTGGAAATGTACTAAGAGCAACTTCCCTACTCTGCAGAAATGAAATCTCAAATACACATGCTTTTGAAATCTAAGCTTTTGAAGGTCAGATCCAAAATTAATCTTGAAACAGTGAGAGATTAAAGAAAAGGGGAAAAATCAGTTTCATTTCTCATTTTGTGCAGTGAGATTGTTTCCAGCAGCAGTTCTCTGTCATGTCAGTGGGCACTGCTCTCACCAGCTGGTGTAACACAGCTCCAGAGCTCTTTCTGTAGTAAGGGTGGCAAAGTCTGTTCACATGGCAGCAGTGCTACTGAAATACAATCTACCAGAAAAGATACACTGCATTCTGAATTGTCCCTGCAAGTGGAATCTGAAAAAAACCGTATTGGGCTGAAGATCTAAGACAGCCATTTAGTAACTGCTGCAGTACTGAGCAGTTCATAATTGATTTTCTTCCTCTACTTCAACAGTACTTATGGTAAACTTTTTCAAGTGTGATGCAAATAAACATTTCATATTTTAAGTAAAAGATATATTAAAAAATCTATATGATTAGAGAACTAAATATTATGCTTTTCTCAGAGTCTCTTACTATTTTTCTGGCCCTATGTTGTTTCCTTAAGAAGTTTTTTTATCTCACAAAATAATGAACCAGGCTAAAAATATATATTAAATTCCTGTAATTCTTCCGTGCCATTACTCCTTCAATCAGTTCTCTGGATTTGCTCAATCCATAGGATATCAGGCAATTTTCTTCACAACTTCTCATTAACATAAAAAAGGATCATCCTTTCTTGGGACTACAGAATAATCTTTTGTCCTTTTGCTTTTTCTGCTTCTTGATGGGTAAAATAGAAATTTCTTTTTCTGAATGACTGTCAGACACCAATACAGAAATAACTCAACTGTGAAATATAACACCTTTCAACTTTAGGAGAGCTTCACAAGATTTTGTTCCTTAAAAAAACAAGGTAATTTATTCTTGGACCATAAACAAAATTTTAATTTGGAGGAAGAATCAATACCTTCCTGGCATAGTAGATAATCATTAAACAATTACCTAAACTGATATATGCCAAAATGTTTGACACAGCCAGCAGCTGAGGCACGAGTCCTAAGATGAAAAAATAGGAAAATATTGAGATCATTGAAAAGTACATGAAATGAAATGAAAGATAAAGAATTCCAAGCCCACAAGCACATGGTTTAAACTAATTGTACTTTAAAGGGACCATCAGCCAGATCTTGACAATTCTATTGATTGAAAATCCTAAATTAAATGCTGCATGCAAATCTGCCTGGAAATGATTTGGATCTCTGCAAGTCTGTCAGATTCCTGCCAGCAATACAGATGGAAAACTACCTCATCCAATAGGGTTTTAACTGCAAATGAAAAGACATCTATTTCAGAATAAGAGAGGACTGAGTAATCTACAATTAATCCGCTTTTGGGTATTTTTTCCCTTTAGGGCAGTTGTGGTGAATATGTGCTCAACAGTATTCCCTACAAAATCAGGTTTTATTTAGATGCACAACGGAATGCAGATGAGCCTCTCAAGCTAAAGAGAAGCCCAAGTTAACAGCAGCAGCCAGTTCTCATCAATTATTTTTCCAGCATCACTTGGAAAATGATGTTTTTTTAAAAATGGTGTTACTTAATGACTTTTATTTCCTGGAAATTTTTTTGTAACAATAAGATCTACATCTGTAACTTTCTTTTAACTATCTGGAAATTCTATGTGATCTGGATAAATGGGTTGTGCATTTTGCCTTCCCAGACCAGCTGTTTACCCATGGCATGTGTGGGAGGTACACTGAATGTTGTTTCAGATGTGAACAGTGGAATATAAGCAGATTTTGCTTTTAAAAAAACACCACTTATTTATGAACCTTGATATCAGGCAGTGTAGTTTTCAAAATTTTAATGATTTCAGTAGGAACTAACCATCAGCTCACAAAACAGATGGCAGTATTACTGCCCACCAGATTTAAAAATACCCCAAGAGAATTTAAAACCCACAGCAAGTCTTCTGTAATTAATCCAGTAAGTAAAGATTGTACTCTGCTTGTTAATTAAGAGCTTCACTTTGAATTAGCTGAGAAAGGGAGAGAAAGAAGAAAACATGAGTTTGTTATTTCTTTTTTTCCCTGTTGTTAATAAGGAACTTAGCATGAAGAGTCTTAAAAGAAACCTGTGGAGTTCTTTTCACGGCCTTACCCTGCTAAGTATTTATAACTGTTAACAAGCTCTATAAATCCTCACCATTACTTTCCACTGTGACTTTTGTGGGCATTAAGCAGAGATTTAGGTCTAAAACAGACATATTAACCCTATCAGAAACTGCTTTACAAATTTAAAGATAATTCCAACAAATGTTTCCTCCAAAATGCAAAATAAATATTTTTTTATAGATTATTATATTGCCTTAACTGTATCTACTCCTATCCATGCATAATAATGAAATCAGTATTTGGCTCATTGCTTTTATTCAGTTGCAAATTGATTATTAAATATAAATAGCATGTTATTCTTCTTCATACTAGTGAACAGCTTCTGTAATAAATACTTTCTTCCAAATATTCTCATAAGCAGATAAAAATTGCTCCTCTTCTCTGCTTAATTAATATCTGAGCAGTATTGGAAAAGATACTGCCAGCTCTGTGGTGTCCATCAATCTTTCAAAGACTACAGTGAAGTCAAGGGAAAAATCCTCTGTTCTAATTATCAACTTAGAGTTTTAGATGAGGCTTATGAAGCAACCTGAAGGCTTGAACATTATCACTCTGCTACTTCAGTTTCACTGTTTTTGGATCTAATAGAAAATGAATAGATGCAGGTTAAAACAAACAAACAAAAACTAAAATAAACTGAAAAAAAAGTGAATTTGTTCAGAATGCTGTATCTATTGAGTATAGTGCTGCTCAACTCTGAAATCTTCCCCAAGAGCATTCCATGCTTGTGGCTGTTGGCAGTGTGGGCAGAGAGCAGCCTCCTGAGAGGGCTCCCCATTGTACCCAATGGGAAACCAGTCACGGAAAAGGATAATGAAGTATCTGGAGTCTTCAGGCACGGACAGATCAGGAATGCTTTTGTGGGTCTCTTTGGAATTTTGAATGTTTTTAAGATGTTTGATTAATTCTGGAAAATACGGTTCTTCATTTAGTTCTGTTATCTCCAGAAATTACAGGCTTCAGTTCAATGCATTATCTACATCCTTTGTCAGACTTTAACACCTGGTTTGTTTCACCAGATTCTTGATGAACTGTCGTTCTTAGATGGATCAAATTCCATTAAATTTAACATAAGATATATATATATATATATTTCCCTAAAGAGATATAAAAATCACAACTGTAAAATTAGGGGGGTAAAATAAAAAGATTTTTTCCACATCTGCAAATGGTGCAGGAAAGAGTTCCATGTTGTCACTTGGTTCTGTGAGGTTTTGCCTAATTCTAAGGCAAGACCATAAGCAAAAACAAAACACTTTTAAGGCCTTTGAGATGTATTAAACTTGGCAAAAACTCAACTTATACCTCACATGAATTCTTAATAACCTAATTTCAGATCATTTAAACATAGGTTTAAGACATTGTGTTAAATAGAGCTGAGCTGTTAAGAAATCAGGGCCCAGAAGTACCTAAGAAGTGTCTGTAGACTACTGAGACAGCCTAAAGAAATGGGTGCAGATGATCGAGATTTTGGACTGTAGTCTGCTTTGGAATCAGATCTAGAATTGACTCCTTTCTCTTTATGTGGATATAATTTTTACTGTAATTGTCTTAGACAAAGCCAGTGCTACCAAATGATAGGACAAGCATGGGGTAATATTCTTTGATCCATGAAGGAATACATGAATACTAGAAACATTAAGTTTATCTACTGCTTCAATAGGAAAAGATACTGATAGCACAAGATTCTATTTTATATTTACAAGTTCATTTTTTTCCTTTAAAAATCTCACAGTGCTATACACATCCAGATTCTAAAACTATGTTTTTCTAAGTTTTAAAATTAAAGTTTTTATTCTAATTATACATACATTTAGGGGAAGAAAACCCCAACCCAAACACCTAAGTTCAAGTATTTATCGAAATTCTGAACTGTATGGCATAACTTACTTTCTACCAGAGTCTACATTCTTCCAGTCTTTCAGAATTTATAGATCTGAAAGATTTGGGAAAATATAAAAGCATGTGAGAGGCTACCTGAAAAGTGACTAACTTTCCATAAAACTTCACACATCACAGTTTACTCAGTGTGAAGGCAATCATAGAAGATGAGACTGGAAGATAGTTCAGGCAGATGTCTCATCCACCCTTCTGATGCAAAACTTGCTAACTCTAATTTTTGCGTCCCTTCAAGTTCTTCAACAGAAGAATAATTTTAGCAGTGTAAGTTTGTTAATCCTAGTCTCCTTCCCTGAAGTATCACAACTGTCAAGAAAAAATCAGACTTTTTACTCCTGTGTGGATAGCTTTAAATACTTGTCCAGATTCAGGAGTGTTCTGACTTCTTCCCCTCTAAGGAGCTGGAGGATCAGATAGGTTATGGCAAAACAGTTTTATGTGCAGCAAGCTGAGGTCAAATTTATCAATTGATTAAAACATTCCAAGAATAAATCAGCATAGTACCTCAGACAGTCACACCTTGAGAGGTAAAGCACCAAATGTAACCATGGCCATTCCGCCTAAGACCTATCTGGGGGAAAAATTCCTCAAGGAAGGAAAGATAGATTGATTCTATACAAAACTCCACAGATTTCTGCAGGGTTGTGAAATATGCATCTCCATGTCTGGTATCTTTTAAAGCTCTTAGTAAAACTGTGATGTGCTTTTGTTCTTCTCGACTAATTCCTAATCTTCTTCTGGGAAGCAAAGATATCCAATCTACTTTTCTCAGCCAGCAACAGGAGACAGTATTCTTTAGTCACAGCATGTGTCTTCTCCTCCAGAGACTTTGAGCTGACTGTCTTAATTATTGGGGTCCGTTGAAGTCAATGAACTACGATAATTCACATCATTCTTTTATTTTTTATTATAATACAACAGGGATCAGGGATCAGCCTAGCTGTGGTGCCTGGATAAGTAATGAGAAGGAAAGATGAATTGAAAGAAGAACATAGCCTTGATGGACACGTTCTTGATCAATGAAGAGCTATTGCTTATTTACCAGCTAAACACAGAAATATGTGAAAGGGAACAATCTAGCAGACAGAGGGGAGAGGGTAGAAACTTTTAATTTCATTGCACTTTGAAATTAATCTATTTGCAAAACTTTTAGCTAAGAATACCCATTTATATATTTAACTCCAGGTTACTAACCCCACAAAGCCCAGAAATACCATTACTGCAGCATGTGCTTCTACGAACTGTGTAACCACTCTGTGGCTTGGGAAAGTCACCAAAAGCAGATAACTATCAAAGCCTATGCAAGAACAGAGTTCCTTGTGATGATTACCCAGTAGGAATGATCACCAGGGGCAATCATATGACAGACAGAACTGATCAAATTATTGCAGGCCTGCACAAAAGAAAAAAACCCACTGCTGATTGAATAGCAGGAGCAGCACACAATAGCAATGATTACATGGATGGTGGTAGACATGGGGCTGCGGGAATAGCAATTTACACATTAGAATCCCTGACTAGCAGAAGCTGTGAAAGTAAAAATAGATGCTAAAGAGCAGCTGATAAGGTATCAGAAATAAAGGAATCTGTTGGATAAGTGGAGTGTGATTGAGGCAGACTGGAATTATACATTAACAAAGCAAGAAAGGAGAAAGAGAAGGTATTCAGATATTTGGAACAATCTCAAAGGATTAACTAGATGATATATGAAATATAAAATTACATATCCAGAAGATCTGTGCAAAAAAGAATTGATCCTACAGCTACTGGCAATGAGATTACACCATGGGAAGGAGAACTCTGCAAAAACAGCTGATCAGACAGCTGGAACTTAGGTGCCCATGCAGCTGTTTAATTAGTGAGTAAGAGCCCAGCAAGTATAACTGTGGGGCAGCTGTGCATTAGACACCAAAATCAGGCAGCAAGAAATGATCTGAGGGCCCCAGGGCCAGGCGATACAAATAGAAATAAATAAACAGAATGGAAAAGAAAACAATTGATTATAAAAACAACAAGACCTGACAACAGAAGTGGGGAGTGAGATCAGACAGCAAGAGCAGCTTACGGAACAGGGCTGGCATCAGAGAGCATATGCAGCCCATCAGACAGGAAAAGGATACAAAGCCAGGAACAGTTCTTTGGCATGAACCACAATAATCCAACAGAAGTAATAAATCAGGTGTGACAAGATGAGTGGAGTATCCTGCACTAAAAATGGTCTGTGAATGCTGTCACTAATGAGCAGAGCAAGCCTGAGCAGTTAGTGTTAAGCACACAGACCCTAACTGGAACCTGTTGCACCTTCCTCTGGTGTCATGGCACGCTGTCCCTTCCTGGTGCGATTTATTAGGAATGGGAAGGGAAGGGATCATACACTACAATATGACAATTACAATCCTTCACCAAGGTAAGGTCTCTCTCACTTTCTCTCACTGCTGTTTTGAGCTCGACTGGCTTGTGAGGATTGTGAGTAAAGATTAAATCCAGAGGCCTCTTTTTCCCTGTACCAAGCACCAAAAATTGTCTTTGTACCTTCTTGCTGCAGCTGGAAAAGTTCTGTTTTAAGCTGCAGCACAGTAACACCTTCAGTAAAATATTAGCAAGGCATTGAGAGAAGAGAGCAGATTATAGGTCATTGTCTTTAGATATCATCTGGCCTAATGCGCTAGTACAGCATATGACATTGAAAAAGAAAAGGCATCAATACATCATTGATCCCTTAAGCATCTATTACTGCTATTAATTCCATCTTTCATTGGCTTATTTTTCCTGTACTCTTGCCAACTACTGATGATTGTTTCTGTTTCTATAAATCACTGGAATGCCAGGAAACATTATAAAAATCATAGAGAAGTGAAATAACATTTTTCATTCTCTCCTCCACTCTCTCCTCTTCCACTGTGAAACCCACAGTTATAACTATATGGAGGATTTCTCAAATTTTTTTATTTAATCTTTGAAGGCCTGCATCATCACCAGTCTAAACCTTCAAGATAGTGGTTAGTAAAATTTATGGACCAATTTTTTTTTACCAAAAGCTGGTGTGGCTAGCACGACTGCCCAATTCAGGATTGTTTATCTACTGCAGACAAGAACAGCAAGATGTCAAAACCCACACTGATCTTACTCTACTGTTATTGACCTCTGCCCATGCTGGAGCTGCTCATGACAATTTTCTTTACAGTGAATTTGATGCATTTCTTGATCATCCCTCAGTGACATGCAATCACATTAAATCACATCATAGCTGCTCACAAAATCTTAACACTGATCTTCTCTGCTCTTGTTTTGCCCTCTCATAGTTTTATTCTTTGAATTGTTTCCTCCCTCCCCCTCTTCCAAAAATCTCCTACATGAGACCAGCAGATAAAAACTCATGGAATCAACTGCACTAAACTTTTTGTGAGGTTTCTCAGCCCTCTGACTCTTCATGCTGTTAACAATTAAAGCATTAATTTGCAGAGCAAACCGAGAGTCTTCCCTGGCCTCTCCTCACAGAAGTGAGTCAGTAAGATCTTAATCTTTCTCTGTGTATATTGTGAAGTCAGAGATAACCCAGTTTCTTATTTAGATCCTGACACTCTCATCAGGTGTTCTCACCTGAGACCTCTAATCTGAACATAATACTGCTGTTAACCTGTGCTACTGGAGGCTGCCTGAGGGTTTAAGCAAAAGCCCAGGACCAGATTTTAGTCATACTTACAACCTGACCACTCTCCCAGATGACTAAAAAATAAGTAAAGGAGGTACTGGTAGCTCTCTAATGCCTTCCCATATCTGCCTCTCTGGAATATGCGTGTTTGGTCTCTGCCCTCTGCAGTTCTGAAGTGAAATCACTTGAGGTTTTTCTACACTAATCCAGCATACTTCTACTTTGATCACACATTTCATTCCCTCCCTCCCTGCCCTGAAATTAATGAGGTGTTCTGATCCTGTAACCTGTCACTCGGCTTTTCATGGGGACCTAGGCCCATCTGTGAGCACTCCTGGAACTGGGAGAGATAAATCTTTACAGGCTGGGATAGAGAATGGCTCCTTGTCTCAACTACATGGCTCTGTGGGGCATGAGGTCCTGGGATGTGCAGGGCAGAGCTCTGGAGTTCCTTCCCTTCATCTAAAAGAAGCTTTGGATCATATGTGTGGGAGCAGATGTTCCTTTAGTCAGAGCTACACTAAGTGGAAGGTCAGCAGCTGCAAGTTGTTCCTTCTCCAGCTTCATTCACAGAGCATCCTGACCACATGGTCGGCAGTGTTGGATCTGGAGCAAGGAAGAAGTCACGATACAGCTCCAAGGATGGGAGAAGGCACTGCTGAGTGTGTGACAGAAGTTGGTGTCTGGGGTCTGATTTAAGAGATTTGCTGCCATGTTTTTAAGGCCAGCTGTGCAATGTACAGCTATCATATGAGTATGGAAGTACTGTAAGGAGAAAAGAAGCACAGGGAAGGTACTGGAAATTTGTGGCATGAAGGCAATTTATTCTGCCACAGTACTTGCAAAAAAAGTAGGTGCCTGAATCCATCAGCTCTGGGTTCTTCTTAACCTGTATGTCACTATATTCTCTGCTGCTTTAATAATATCTGAAGTAAATGAATGATAACTGTAGCATCTTGGATATAGGATATTCCTGGAAAGGAATATTTGAATCTCTATTTTATATAGATAATAGAAGATGTGAATGCCAATATTTACTCTTGATAAATGCTATAGAGAGGAGGAGCATCTTCGCAAAGCTCCTTTTTCAAGCCTTAGTTAAAAGACAACAGTGGTTTTTGTTTTATTTTGAAAAAAGTTGAAGTTAATTGAAAGAGGATTACCACACCTGTCATTTGCAAGGTCATTTCACAGCCTCTCCCCAGTCACCCTTACCAGCCCCAAAAGTTCAGAATGACAGAGCAGCCAAAACAAGAACATCTCCCTGCAGCTCAGGGTTAAGTGCATGACAGGGTGACAGCTGGATTGAGTACCTCTGAACCCAGCCTTTCCCTGCAGCTGGCTGGGATAGGAATCAGGGCAGCCAGAGCCTTGCTGGGGAGCTGACAAGACCTCCTGCTTGTAATGAGCTCCTCAAAATACATTGAACTGTTCTCCATGCTGATTTTAGGCACTGTCCCAGTCAGTATATTGGGGTTGGGGTTTAGCAGTTGGGGCACACAGGGTGTTTCCCACTCTCTGTGTAGGGAAACAGGAATGTGCACAACATGAAGCCAGGATACAGCCCTACCACGAAACTCAGTCACAGTGCCAGGACCCCTTTTCAGGTTGGGCCTAAATTTCTCTTCTCACACAGCCCTCCTGTGAGCAAGTGGCCTTATTTATGTAGGTAGTTTATCTTGCCTTTACTTCTTACACATCTTAGCATGCAATTTGTATGATTATTCATATATCTAAATATGTGAAAAAAACCATATAGAAAAACAGAATAAACTTTAAAAGAACATTTAAAAAAGAAAACAAACAAATAAGAAGTGTTGGGATTGGAGGGAATACACTAACTGCTGATGCTGCAAAATGTCCCTTCAAAAATTCCAGCAGAATCTGGGAACTGAGTGATGACCAATTCCCTTGATTTATGGATAAGGCAAAATCTTAAACCCTTCTTAATTCTACTGCCATTATTGGAGTCTTCACATTGTGTTTAACAAATAAACTAATGTGTGCACATACAGAAGAAAGCTATTTTTTGCTAAAAACATAGATTTTAGTTTCCAAGTGAATGGGTAATTGTAAACAGCAGCTACCTAGATAGCATCCTTTATAGTAGGAATAGAACCATCAGCAGAGTGAAACTATGGGGAGAAGGGTATTTGCTTCAACTGCGTTGTAGTTCTTTTAATTTAAAAAAAATCCTTTTGCAGTGTGCAGCTACAAAGCAGCTATTCAACAAAAAAAATAAAAAAGAAGTGTCATTTTCTACAGCTTTTAGAAAAAGAGGAGAAAAGTAACAGCTACAATAATAGGATGCGATGCATTATAAATTTCAGGAAGAATCAACCTCTCAAAGGAAAATATGGTTGTGTCAGAAAAGGTCTCCATTCCATAGGAAAAGGAAAGATGCCTTTGGGAACACAGGGACCATTATATTTTCTTTTAAAAAAACCCCCTGCTTCTGTGTTCTGTATTTTATTTGTTTTAAGGGATACTTTGATTGCTCACAACATTCTAATCTCCAACAAAAATGCCATTATTCACATTTGGGGAACCTACCCTCAGCTAGGGTCAGTCCTACTGGAATAAACTCAAATCATCCCTCTCTACACTTGAATTTGCCTTGATAGAGCCACCTTTTAACAGGTCCTTCCCTCCCCCCAGGCTTGTCCACATTTCTTTGTATTTTTCAACAACTGTGTGCAGGTAAAATAACTGCATAAGATTTCTTCTTACTCATCAGCAAAAACTCCAGCATCCTTCTGTAGATAATAAATTCTGAAGTTATATAAAATTAAGTTTAGCCTCAGTAGCAGTAGATTTGCACTGGTGTGTATCAGAGAACAACCAGTTCTAAGATTTTCACAATTCTGAAATTTTGCCAGGTTCAAGGTATTGATTTTGTCCTTCTTGGTGCTATAATTATTTGAAGGAAGAGCAAATACTTTGAAAAGATGTCAGAAATCTTGTAATACAGAAATGGAAAAGATTGTTTTTCACAGCAGCCCTTTTTTTTGCTTGAGCAGAACTTTTTAGGATGATTTCAAGAGACTTTCTTATTATATAGTCGTTTCATTTGTATTAATATATTGTTATTTCATATGTCCGTAGTACTCCTGTGATAAACAAAAGTGTCTTTCAAGAAGTGACCATTCACTCCATTAGTGTGAACTTTGTATTTCTGTAACAATGGTTGAAACTGTTATAAAACTGAGTTTGACCTCTGAGGGACTATAAACTCACATATGCTGGTGAGGAAATATATTTATGATATTTTTAGGTATCTCCTACATGTGAAAAAATACATTATGGAATAAATTTATTACTGCTTATACCCATGATATTCCGGTGATTATATTTCTTATCTTAGTACTCAAAATATTTTTTCCTTAACCTTAATAACTGAAAAAACCTTAGCCTAAAAAAGAAGTTGTATCTGTCTCTAATGAAGACATTACTGCACTAGCTGTGCATGGCATATCAGATCAGCATATGTAAATTTATTAGATATGTTAGTAATGCATACCTTGCCTGATAGAAGATTTGGAATATTACAATATAAATGAGACTTGCCCACAATACTTACAGAAAAGGATAAAGCAACTCATCTTCAAGATGCTGTGTGCCCTCATTATGCTTGTTAAAATAATAGTACTTATCATCTGAAATGTTTTCCCTCTAAAAGGAAAAAATGTAATTAACTTACATGAAGTAAAATCTCTTTAAGTTAATGATATGAAAAGAGAAATTAATTTGAAGGCGAAAAAGAAATCAGGAACAAACTTTATTAACTACATTTGAACCATTAGTATTCATTTCACTGAAATGAATATAATTAGAAATAGTTAGCTAGCAAGAAGGCAGAAGTCTGTTCCCTCTGCACAATAGAGGAACTGTTCTATGATACTCTCTGTAAAACACAGCTTTGTATATTTCATTGCAAGTATCCTTCTAATACAGACTGTATTACAGTGTTTAGTTGCAAAATTGAATGCTAGTAGTTCTTCAATTAAGAGATTCAAATTCCAGCCTGAGTTCTATCTCAAGAAAATGGTTCCATACAAGATTAAAATAAAATATGAGCAGCTATTATTAATGGCCCTCCATCAAGGGCTCTGCTTTATAGACTGCTCTGTGCTAGCCAGTCCCCCAGAGTAAATGTTTCCTAATTTAAGCAAGGCAGGAGTAAGCAGAAACTGAGTTCTGTGCTAATATTCAATCTGCATTCCCAAACTGAACCTCTCTGGAATGAATCTGTAGAAGTGACTCAGGAACCTCTGCTGCCATAGAGACAGTAGCCAGAAACTTCACCACCATGGAGAACAGAAGGACACACACAACAACAGGTCTGTGTTCCTCCTGACAATGACAAACAACATCACATGGCTCACTCTGACTGAAAGAGAGCGCTGGAGACTCCTGAGACTCCCTGGCAGAGGGAAGCAGGGCTACCACCAGTTGCCCTTCATGAAGCACATGTTCCATGCATGTTCCCCTCAGTCTACTGGACTGAGTTAAGTCCTCCACTTACGCTTCACTGGATATACTGGAGCTTGAATATGCTCGTGATTCATTTGTTGGTGTGCACTAGTTTGTACCTGCTTTTCTTTTTGGTCTGTAAATGCTGGCTTCAATAGACAGTACCTCAGGAAACACATTGATAAACACTAGGGATAGAAGGAGTAATCATTCCATACATAACATTTGAACCACCGTTTGTCTGTGCCTTCTCCATCTCAGGAGATTTTAAGCCTGACAAAGCTTGTTCAGGAAATATTTCCTGACTAAGATGAAAGAATTCCATCCTGCTTTGCCCCTCTCTGCTGCTCACACTTTCCACAGAGGTTTAACAGACTAGTAGATCAAGCTGTAAATGAAAATAATATAAATATAGCCTTTAGTAAAGTCTTTCAATGATAAACAGATCCCACAATTTTTCAAAGTCTTGCACTGGTCCCACTGTGACTATACTGATTTCTATCATGTTAGGAGACAACCATAAAAACACAACAATTTATGTCCAGACTGGCCACTTATAAAGTGGTCTAAATTCTCTTTTCAAATATACTTACAAAACTTTTTGTCTAATTATAGTAAATTATACACTTAAATAATCTGGTCAATCTATGCTAAAACAAACATACAGGGATTAGTATGGTGGTATTTAAAATTCTACTATAGTTATGAAATCAATAAATTATGAGGTTTAACAGAATTCCCCCGTATTTTTTTCCTTAATAAAGGAATTATTAACCAAATTGTGCTATTGCATAGTATCTTTCACATTAGTGTCAGAACAAACAAGAAAACCAAGAATAGACAAGAATTTTGTGCAATACTGCCAAACTACCCAACTTCCTGAATGGATTTATATAATGTCAAGACTGTCATAATCTTGACAAGATGTCTCTCATTCACATTCTTCTGCTTTCAAAAAAGAACACTTAAAAAAGAAAAAGTAAAATGAATTTTCTGAAATGTGGAGCATATTAAAGCAACTTTAGGTATTTGAAGAGTCATGGACTTTCATACCACTGCAGATACTCATGGTTAAAAAGTGCTTACTGATAAACCACCTAAAATCCTTCACAGTATAAAGCTTCAAAGCAGTGTAAATTCTTCAGGCCGAATACATATATATCAAAATTTTGTGTGATCTAGAGCCAAAACTTCAACAACTGCAACTCACAGTAGATTCATTATCTTCAATGAAATGCCACTGATCCACCCTTGGAGTACTAACCCATAATCTTTTAATACACCTCAGCTGATTACTGCTGATGCTGCTTTCTGTAAGTATTTTAATGTATTATTCCATCTACTTTTCTGGAACTCGCTTGCTCAAAAGTGAGAGAGATGCAAATCTGGGCCTTACTGCAGCCTAAGCACTAAAGCTTCCTTGCAGCAGGTACTGTAACAGCTCTAAGAGAATCCTTGAAAGCCTTTATGGGCAAAAAACTCCAACCAAACTGAACAATGGCATCTGCGCAAGGAACAAAGAAATCCCAACACTGTACCTGGTAAAGGAAAATCTACCAACAGCGTGCATTTATTCCAGCAGACCTGAATCTGCTTGTAAACTCACAACTTCCATCACATTCTCAGTCATAGCTGAGTGCCAGCTATGAGAAAAAGCCTGGTGTGCACAACCACACTGGTATCTCGTGTTCCACTGTGGGACAACCCATGTGCAGCTCAGATCTCATTTACAACAGAAAATCAAGAACTTCATTTGGCCCTGACTAGCCCATATTTCCCATCCAAGATCTCCCTCCATCTCCTGCGTGACCCAAGAGCCTAAAGGGATGGTAGAAATTCCCCATATTGTTCTTGCAACATATTCTTGATCACAATACCTGCATGGAAAAATGTAGACTCAATATCTGCCCATGAAAAACAAAGTGGAGCCCTAGCAAACTTGAATTTCAAAGGCATTAGATGTTCTCGGAAGCAAATTGGCTTTCTTGGCAACATCCACAGCATATGTAGAGCAAGTACTCTCAGCTTTATCACACAGTCCTTGGAGACTGAAGCATTGAGGAGTCATCTAAATAGAAGAGTAAAAAGCAGAAAACAATCTTCTAAAGAAAGAAAATGTTTTAACCTTCTTGGAACTCAAAAACAGCTTGGGAACTTTGATCAAAGTACTTCAAGAGACTCAGTATCATACAAACAA
Source organism: Rhipidura dahli (assembly GCA_013399225.1). Taxonomy (NCBI): domain Eukaryota; kingdom Metazoa; phylum Chordata; class Aves; order Passeriformes; family Rhipiduridae; genus Rhipidura; species Rhipidura dahli. The sequence goes on along the minus strand of VXAC01006627.1, from coordinate 121,970 downwards.
AAAAAAAAAAAAAAAAGGAAAACCCTTTACATGATAATACAGTTTGTGTTAACTAAAAATATGTGAAAAACAACATTTAAAAAAAAAAAATTAAAAACCTGAATTCTAACAACCTACACACACAAAATCTTGTAACATTAGACTGGAAAATAGTTGTAAGAAAATCTCTTTAACTTAAAAGTTCTAGATTAGTATTTTAGGTAAACAAAATAAAGATGTATGATGTTCTGAGTTCACTTATTCTCTTTATGGCATGGATGACATATGTGTTCAGCTTATTTGTGGAACAAAAGGCTTATTTCCTTCTCTTTTTGGCATTGTTGAGACAGTAAAATTCATAAGAAATAATCTCTCTTCTTAAAGGCTTCATACATCAACTCCATAATAGACTGCATTGCAGAAAACAAATTTGTAGAAAAAAATGTGTCTGCTAAATGTCTGTTATGCTAAGGAGTCAGTGATCAGTGGTTTTTATGTCTTGGAAAATGCATAAACTGTCAGAAAATATATGCAAAATTCTCTGAGAACTCTTGCGATGCAGCTGCTGTAGATAGCACACAAACTCCTAATTGTGGGAGATGTAGAAATGGTACTTTTTCCTTTTAATTGCACATCATCAGTATAATCTCTTCCCTCTGCCTTTTTGAGCTGTTCACCGACAACAGTTTGAAGCAGTTGCTGTAAGCAGCACACAAATAGGGCAAGAGAAGCAGGAGCATATGCTTGGGAATGTCATGATGCCAAGACCCAACAATTGGTTGCTCGGTAAATAACATACATTTACAATATACCAAATGTAGAACTAAAATAAAATTTTAACTAGAAGGAATCTGTAAATCAGAGGCTAGGTCTAGGAACTTTGTCTCAACTGAGTAGCACATACTACTCAGTAATATTAAAATGTTTTAATTCCTGAACCATTACCTGTCATTGCAATGCAGCACATGAGGTCCACCTAAGCAGTCCTCCCTGATCTCAGAGAGGTAACAGTGCCCTCATTCTTCACCATGAAGGAATCTTCTGTTGATTAGTTCTTCTAATACAATTTCTGGCAATCTGATTATGTTTGAGTATTTGTGGGCCAAACTTGTCCACCAAACTTTGATTGGAGCAGACAAAGACATACATGCCAATGGGTGTTAACCCATTTTGCAACAGAGTATGTTCTAATTTATTTTATTTTATATACAGGTATAAAGCATTTCATATCTTGTGTGCATTTAAGAAAAAAAAAAAAAAGAGAAGGACATGATTGTTTTCCTACCAGCCCACAAATTTGTAACATAAAAGTTGCTTAATTTCACTGTTTACACACATAACTCGTTATTGAAGAGCTCAAGCTAACTTGAACTTTAAGATGTTAGAGTCAAACAAGGAAAGAACCAGCTTAAGAATATTTATAAAATGTAGAACTATACACCTTTTCTGCATGACATGAATTTCAGTATAGAGTACATAAGGGACTGTCAAAACAATCTCTGCACCTTCCAAGACAATACATATGAAATGTGGGATGGCTCAGAAGGCCACAGAATGACAGATATAATGTTTACCTTGAGGACAAAAATATCAGGCCCCTGGAAATTAGGGATCAGTAATCCCAACTGCAATATCTGAAAGGTGCTAACAAATATAATAATAATTTCTGAGGCAAAGAGAAACAGTGAGGGAAGAAAAAGTGCACCTGACATAAATCTGACAAGGATAAACTGTATGAAATAGATTTGTCTCTGGGGTCACTGGTCTACTGAAAAAGAAAGAAGCTAGATGTTCTATATGCTTGTATGAAAATAAGCACAGTCAAATAAATATAATAAGGATATTAGTAAGAAAAAGCTAGAAAAACTCCCTATAAAATGGATTCTGACCTGAATGCACCATTTTCACTCAGAACAGGGCTCAGGAGGGGGCATTCCTTTTGAGATGGCTTCTAGACCCGTATTTTTATAACATTCTAGACAGATGGCATGATATAATATAAACAATGCAATCACTCTGAATTTTATGTCAAAGTTTTAAATGTCACAAAATGTAGTTTTAAGACCATACATCTACTATGCCCAGAATATGCAGCACAGAGATTAAATGCACGTGTGACACATTTTCAAAATGCAGGCCAGAGGAAAACTTGTCCCTGCAGGAAGTGTTTCCACCCTCACTGCAGAGCAGCAGTTCTGTGGCTCAGACACAGAGCTGCCTCTGCAGGGAGGGGCAGTCTAGGTTTGTCTGAACGACCTGTCCTTTTGTGCAGGAGTGAAAGGGCAAAGGAGAGGGTGTGTGCCTATTATTAATGCTGTTCCACCTGCTGGTAGAGTATTTTGAAAACCAGGAACATTTTAGAAACAATAAATTCTTGCTCTCACAGAGGTCTTTAGATGGGTAGAAGCCCAGAGCTCTGCCTTGCACAGGGGCTGTCACAACAAGCTTCAAAAAGTCACTGACCCTCCAAGAAACTAAACTTCAGGGTATAAACATGGGGGAAAAGAGAAACGGCAGGTCATGTTATAAGTAATTTCAAAGGAAATATTTTCCACTAAGCAATTTGCAGATGCTGCAGTGAACAGGAATACAAAGTGATTTTTTGATACAGTTAAAGAAACCCATGAGGCTTTGTTCAATGTTCAGCAAACACTACCAGTCTCCAAAGCAGCAGGTTACATCCAGTTAACACTTGAGATAATCCACTAAGCTTCCATACCCAGGGGAAAACAATGAATAGCACAAGTTAGGGAATGATTGCTTCTACAAATGAAGGTCATCCAGAATCTGAAAATTCCCTTACTGTGAGCTCATTTTGTACTGTCAGACTCCATGCTATCTCCCATAAATTAAATGTCACCAGAAAGGAGAGCCATGCTACTCAATTTTCTAAGAATTTTCTTGAACTAAATAAAACTTTGCTTACACTGGAGTAGATGTGTAACACCATTCTAGAACTACAGTACTGTGCTCCACTTCAGAAAATTTCAATGACATAGTAGCACGGCAAAAAATTATTTGATACTCCTAACTGAGTCAGCAGAATAATTCTGTCACCAGAATTTCTGCTATTAATATTTCTGTAGTTCTTTTGCAGCAGAAGTCCTTTTGCTTTGCAGAGTTATTACCATTTTTCTTACCAAAAGATATTTTTGTCAACAAGGAACTGTAATTCTACTAGGACAGTTTTCCAATATAATATGGATATAGGGGTAAACTATACCTAAGTGCAAAATTTTACTACAGCATTTTTAATAATCTCCCAGGATGGGTCATCTATTACAGTGGAAGGTGTTTCCATTATACAGACACCAAATAGTTTAAAAGTGCAGGGTGCATACCACTGTCTCAGATCATGTGAAGGTTGCAGGGAAATTGTTTATGTAGCCAAGAAAGAAAGCCACTGCTCAAGACAAAGAGAAAACAAATATTGAGAGATGGGCTAAGAGCTCCCCACACTGTAAAAGTGTGCTGAAATCAGGAAGCAAACAGGAAACTAGAAATATCAAAGTGATATAATATTGAAAAGTATCTGCCACTGCTTTCAGCTGTCTCCTGAACACTGTTCAATCTAAAGGCTGTCAGTGTAGGGGAATTTTGCTGAGTCTGAGAGAGAAAGAGAACAACCAGAACTGTCACTATCAAATTAAAAAAAAAAAAAGAGCAATGTCTACAGAAAACTACAAAATTATCTACAGAAGACCTCAAGGATAAGGCTGCCTTTTTCTAAACAACTTCTTTTTTTGCCATTTTTTTCCCAAAAAGTGCTTTCTCCTTCTCATCCCTTTCTTTCTATAGTTTAAAGCTGCTTTCAAAACCATATCTTAAAGTTTGAGTGACCCCTGCTGCCATCTCTTTATCTGCCTGCACAGAATCACTTTCATGCATGAGGTCCAAGATGTCCAAAAAACCAAACTGATGAATTCTTAAAAGCATACCCAGAATGCCAGTTCTCATAAATGCCTTTTTATCCCCATAAAAAGATTACTGTAAGCTTTGGTTTGTTAACACTAATGTTCAGTGGGCAAAAAAGCCACTTCTGCCTCTGAGCATACCAAGATTTAAATCCAAGGTTTGTCGGTGACATCAGCCTGAGATTTGAAGAGGTGTAAAATACAAATAGAGTTGTTCTATGGCTTAAAGATTAGTGCTATAATACCCAGAAATCAACAATGAGAGTAAGAATTATTAAATTTTCAGAATGGGATAGAAATTTCTATATATGCTGTTCTCAAGTAAGAACTGCATTACTGAAATCACTTGCACAGTTTGCTAATGAATAAATTACTGCTAGATTTCAAAATACATATCATAAGAAAATCAAGCTAACCTAGTCAGACCCAAAATGGTATAGCAAATGAATATAAATAACCTCAACACATAGATCAAGATACGGCAGACTGGCATTCTGATGTAAAAAACAATATTAGTAAGTACAAGCACATACAGAAAGCATTACTGCTGAAAATTGAACTGAAGTCTGATAAGATTAGCTAAAATATGTGAAGATAGAGGAATAGCTATGAATTTCTCATTTTCAGCTCAATGGGCTGTATTTTACATACGATATTGAATAGGATACAGTCTGATTTCTAAAACCTTTGGTAAAGTTACTTATTAATGCAGCCTCAGAACTTCAGCATGGGAAATGTCCGACTTTTGTAAGTTTGAACAGAATTACAGCTGCATCTTCCCCAGGTGGTGTGTTCATTTATTTATTTATTTATTTATTTAAAGAAGAATGAACTGGGAAAGGAAATCAAGAAATTAGAAATTAACTATGAGATTGACTTAACCAATATGCTTATGTAACTAGTTTATTTCAGAAATGAACTTAATTTTTTGTCCATACATACATTGGTTAGGAATCAGAACAAAATCACAATTCTTAGCATCAAATAGGACTGAAGGGTTTAAAACACAGAAAAGGAAACCATAAATGGTACACTGAACCACTGGATTATGCATGCAGTGTGGTCGTATTTCTTATTTCTGTTATTTCTGTTTAACTTAGCCAGTCTCTTTCATTATTCTCCTGCTCATTCTTTGTCTCCTCCTCCTCTCTTTTGTTCTGGTTGATATCAAACTCCGGACTAAAGAAGAGTAAATCATTCTCTTGTATATGTTGATGTAAAACAAAACCAGAAAGCTAAATTTATGTATGTATCATAAGAACAGAGAAGATGAATGAAAATCCACTCCAAAACCAGAGACAATTTTGAGGTGAACAGATATTTTACATTCATTTTTAGATTTTTAACTATATAATTCTTCTGTCATAGGAAAATTCTCACTCATTCTGACTGGTAGTTCCCACGCTGATTCATGAAGAGGTCCAGGAGCTCAGTCTTGGGTTTTTTCCATTTGGTGCAGTGCTTGGTCAAGTGAGCTCTGCATCCATCTCACAAATACTGTTGTTAATCCCCAAAGTCTCTCTTAATCTAATGCAGGGGTCCTGCTAAAGCTGATCTATCTTATTGTCTAGATAATTAATTTTATGAAGAGACCAGTCTGTGAGATTTGTCTAAAATTATCTGTCAGGGTAGACCCTCCAAACACAGTACAGAAAAACAGGAGGTGAATTAAATGGCACACTGACTGCACCTAACGAGTAGTATTGTATATGAATGGTTTGGTGTTAACATTTCTTTGAGTTCCCATTATCTTTGCCTTGCTACTTCAGTGTTATGCTTGATCCTGCCTGCCAAATATTATCCCCATTATTCCCATAAACTGTGAGGAAGCTTTTAATTTAGTACTACTTTCTTTGGAAGTACTTCAGTATCAAAGTTAGATTGCATTGCCCTTCCCTAAAAGCTAGAACCATAAAACCATTCCTCTATGAGAAGGGGATCCACTTTGATACTTCATAATAGGAAATTATCGGCAAATTCCTTAATCTTCTACAAAAAATATTTTAGACTAGAATGTTTCAGAGGTAAGGAACAAGACTGTCCTAAATATATAAATCAACAACATGAGGAAAAGGGATGGGTTCATTTGTTTTGTAAGGATCAACTTCCACAGAGCTTACAGGATGTTGTTAAATCTCCATGTAAATCACGTAGGCATTCATCAGTCTCAGTACTGCAGGATCCTTATCAAGCAGTTCCCTTTCACCTCTTACTGACTGTTAACAGCACATGACACTGACCTACTGCCTGCAATTAATTCCTCTGAGGGGGCAGAGAGAGGTCCAAAAGAGTAATGAGTTTGTTTCTGTGTGGAAGAGAATGGGAATTAGTCAGATAGAGAGCAATGGAAAGCTGCTTAGACATGAAGGCTGCACTAACCTCCTGGACTGTCTCCTAACATGTTACTGGAAAAATGGGAGTTGTTCAGGAGTGTGTAACTTCATCTCAAATTAACAATGACAACTGACCTAAAATAAAAGCTGATGTAATACTGCTCTTGAACAGTTTTCAGGGATTTTGATTAAGTTAGACATGAAAATCAAAAATTCTAAAGGCCAAAACAATTATAGACAAAGGATACCCAGATAAATGGAAAAATGTGGAGAGAAACGAGGTAGACAGGTCTGTTTCACAATTTTGAAATGTTTATGCAATTATGCAGAAAACATCTAGTGGAAGGTTTAACAAAGACTGAAGTGCTTAATGCCACATGACACAGCAGAAACTGCCATCATCCTCCCACACTTGCAACTCAACACAACCATGTCATTTGGCGGCTCAAAATGTTTCTGCTCACAGAGAGAAAGATCTGAGGTGCAAATTGTCAACCTGTAGTGTTGACACACTAGTGCTGTGTACTGTGCTTACACTAACTCTGCAAGCCCCATAACATAAAACAATAAGCACTCTAAGGAATTTCAAAGTAGGGGAGATGCTATGGCTATTTCCATTCATAACATGGAGCAAACCAACGAAAGCTGCCAAGTGGAATAGTTTTCTTGAGAAGAGGTTGCTAAAAACAGAGCACTTGAAAAGGCTAAATGTGAAAGATCTATGTCTGCTTTTCCTCATGCTGACCCCTGCAATATGTCACCAGACTGCAAAATAACAGACTATGCGAAATACAACTAAAACATGCCCACTGGCCAAATGGGAAGAGTTATTTCAGTTGCCTACAGTGGTGTCTAACAGACACTGACATTGTTCTTAGCTAGAATTATTGGAGAAAAAGACAATCAGCAGTGGAGGTGCTGGCTAGGAAAGGTTACAGTCGTTGCCAGAGATCCTTGGAAGGATTTTGTGAAGAATACAGTTATTCAGCTACATTTGAAAGGAAAGGAGGAAAGCCCACTAAATTATTCTCATTTGTGAATATTCAGTTGTGCACTATATGTGTTGCAGGGGGCATGAAAGGCAGCCATCAAACCAGGCAGGGGGAGCTTTTCTTCCTGGGTTCAATGGAAGGCTCTATGAGGAGTAACCATGAAATTAAAGCAAGCTTGGTGCTGCTGTACTTAAACTACAATTCCTAAGAGTTACAAGGAGCCAAGCAGTTCATCTGAGGAATGACCATTTCCCATCTATGTTCTACATCTTCCTATGTCCTTTTCTCTGAGCCCCCGTCTTTCGGTTTGGCCCTTTTGCAGTGGACTTACCCAGGGATTCTGAAGTGTCTTAAAAATGCAAGGCAGCCTGCAATACAACAAAATAAATTCTTCACTTTTACTTGCATTATTTTTAGAAAAATAGCTCTTCAAACCTTGTTGGAAGGCACAGTTGTTTTCACTGCCCACACCAGCAAATCAAAGTTTTTGTTCTTAAAACATCCTGAGTTCACACTGCCTACCATTGTACTCCCTGATGCAGTTTGGTAAATTCTGCCTTGGTGCCCCCAAAGGTTCTCTATGGACGGCTAAAAGAGTGTGTATTTAATTAAGAAAGCTCTGGATTAACAAAGGTTGTGGATAAAAATTTGGGAACTTGCTGCAGGTTCACTCTGAATTAGCAGGATGCAATGCCTGGTTGTGAGGGTATTTTTGGATTCAGCAGCTTTTCCATCCTATGCAAAGAGCTTCCTCCACCTCCAATAGGCAGCAGCTCATTCAGTTAAAGCTTTATAAACCAGAGCTGTGAAGAGCTCACATTAGAAGGCAAATGTGGACTGACTGTGCAGCCTGTGTTTGCTGGTGCCATCCTGAACAGTGCCACAATACATTGTATTTCATCTGCTCTTCATGAATGCTGTCTTCCCTTTTCTCCGAAACAATCTGAGGCAGAATTGTGGTTACTGAGTTTGAGAACAGCTATGTGAACATAGAATGATTTTCTTATAGGTCTGGAATGTACCCAGCATGAACTCAGAGGCATTGCAAGGGGTATTGGAACTACAATTTCAGTAACCTGCCATTCCTTTTTTTTTTCTTAAGGAAAACAGTACTCCTAGAATTGAGTTATCTACTGAGTAATTTTGAATATTTCCTTTTCTGCTCCCAACTGGATCAACTAACATTTTATAAGTACTCATGAATTATTTAAGTATTGAAGAGTCTCTCTTCAATGCTCAGCTAAATTAAACCCAAAATATTTAAAAACCAAGTAAATTTGCAATTGTTCTAGAGTCTCAGAGGTATTAGCAAAGGATTATTTAGGCTTTTTATTAAAGAAACCCCACAAATCCAGCAAACACAGAATAACTATTTAGTTGATGTCTTCACAAACTTTCTGGACTGAATGACCAGAACATACACTATACTTGTGACAATTTGGTTCACAGAGTTGATACCATGGAAGCACAGGCTGCCTCCTGGCTTCATGCTGATACCATAATTGCTTTGTTATTATTCTCTCTAAAAAGTCCTTACCTTGATGATATTTTTTCTTTTGCTTGTTCTTGCTCTAATAATTTGCCTTTTTTTTTGTTCCCTAGGACCTTATGACTAATTCATCGCTTGAGTATTTTTAACATTCTTAAAAGCTACTTCTGAAATTCAGTATTACTAGTGCAAGAAAATTTTAAATATCATTTTAGTAGCATAAATTTGAGACAGTAATAGGGAAAATCAGAAAATACATTAAGAAGCAAAAGAATAAATGGTCAGTGGTTGTTTTATCAGGATCTGCATTCTTAATAGAAGGTCACAGTACATGATAGCACTGGTTTGTAGGACAGAAAAGGAACTTGATGGATATGTAAAGTAGCTACTCTGGAGAAGCATGGTAGTATTTTCACATAGAACATTTAGGGCTTACTGGGGGAAAAAAAGTTTGGATTCTCTTAATGTCTATATGTCTTTGATTTCAGCCATCCTTTCCAGAAGTCTTCAAATTTCACCAAAATTCTATTAGCAATTCCTAACATGTCTCTTTCAAACATCTTTTTTTCTTACATTTAATGGTATGTGGTTGTCAGATGTTGTGTGCATAGTGATAACTAATGGATAGGACATAAGTCAAAACAGATCTTTGAATTATCCCCAGCTCTGCTGCTGATTTACCCTGTAAGTTGATTTTTTTTTGCCTTTAAAATGCAAATAACGATACTTATTCCACCTGAGAAAACTACAGGAAAGGAAGACATGGAAGAAAAGTTTAACTTTTTAGAGCTGAACTTCTTTCCATAATTCCTTTACTTTTTTCATCTTTTTCCGCCTTCTGTTAACCACACAATGGAAAGCAATGTCTACTTCACTGAATTTCCCCTAAAGACTTGTTAAAGATTTAAAACAGCATCCAGACCCTTTCAGAATCCTAAGTCCCTAAACACTCTAGGTACACCTCTTTCTATGCACAAACATTTATATATAGCTCACATACTTTTGTCTCTTTAATGCAACTCTTTCCTACAAAGCACTTTCAGAAGTACTCATCTGTAAAAATCACTGCACTGGAAGACTCGAAAGAACTTGATCTCTACAATTCCTGCTCACAGACTTCCCTGCAAACTGGGTCCACCCACACAGTAGATACAGCTCCAGAGAACATCAATATGTAAAATTATAGTTTATAGATTTGCTGTCACTTCCCAACTCCTTATTTTAAAATAATTCTTGGTTTTCCCCCTTTGGCTGGTATTAACAGTATTGTGTGGATAAATTCTCTGTTGATGTCTGAGACACCAGGCATTACAAATTTTCCTCCCCCTGAAAAGCATTTTCTACCTCCTTTTCCAAGTCAAGAAGGCTTATGTCATTATAATGCCTTTGTGTGTGCCTATTTGATGTCTTCTTATGATCCTGTTAGCTGTTTTCAAATAGCAAGATAAGTCCTAAAGCTAATAACTTCCTCATGATTTACTAAAATAGGTAGCCAGGCAGAGGAGAGAAAATGCTCAAATTCCCCTTCCAAAGGCTGAAACTCAAGAAAACTCCTTCCCAAGCACAAAAGGATCATTGACATCAGACAAGAGGAGGACCTGATACCGTGAAAAGTTTAAACAGAAGCTTTCATTTTATTAGACATCAGAGAATGATGTAAGGTACAAAGACAAGGTCACAGAGGCATTGAACAGGTTTCATTTCACAGAACAACTTGTTTTTGAAAAAGGATGTGAAAACCAAAATATTTTTCTTAAATGAGGTTGAAACACAGTGTGTGTCTTCCCAATGAACTGTGTCATTCAATCAACTTGTACAATTCACTGGAGTCAATCAGAGCTTGCTGCATCATTCCAGTGAGTCAAGCTTCAGCAAGAGCTCAGCTTAGCATGGAAACAAGGCAGAAATGAAGCACCACAGCTACAGAGGATGTGAAAATGCAGAAAGCACCAGGAACTGATATCAATAAAATTCTACTACTTTATAAACATTAAAAGCAGTAGTAGGTCAACCATCATTGTAATTAAAAAGAAATATAAGAATACTAGATACCTCCAGGACCAGCTTGAGATGACTTTGTGTTTGCACCATTTCCATCCTATGTTTTCAGTGAATAATTTCTGTACATTTTCACATCCTTCAGTGACTGGGATAGGCTGCACATTTTCTAATCTTGAGATAGATTCAAATTTTAAGCAATGTTCAAAAATTCTCAAAAAACATTTGATAACTTCTTCAGTTTTAAATGTGTCATTTTAGGGCAACAGACAGAGTGGAAATAACAATCCTATAAAAGGGAGCAGCCTCAGCTGTGCTCTCTCCTTTGCAAAAACATCAGTGCTGAATGCTGTGTCACTTTCAGCATCTCAGGCTGCATTTTTTTATTAACTGTCTTCTGAAATGTAATTCCTCTTAAGAAAGAAAGGGTTTAGAAAAGAATACCAATGTCTGAGAGGTCAGAGAGGAGCATGTGGAGCATCTTTGACTATCTGCATTAGAAATGAAATATGTTTAAAGGATTAGATACAGCAATTATTTTAATTGCTTATTGTGCAAGAATAAGTAAACCAGGAAATTACTGGAATAACTGAAACACCTGCATGTGTGGTATTCTGTAATAAAATCTACAGTAGCAAACCTTTGGAAATCTACATTTCAAAGTAACATCATCCCTGTAATTTTCTTACTGATTCATTCTCATATAGATAGTGACAAGGATTCCAGTATGCCACCAGCCTTCCTATGTCAAAGAGCACATTGAAATGTGCACTTTTGACCTTTGTGGCCTTTTTAGTCTCTGAAAATTCATTCAAGTCCAGTTAATTTGGAGACAGGAGAATTTGTAGTTACCTGCTGACCAAAACTGTTCCCTCAGAACACGTGCCAAGGGCTGGACTGCTGCAGGCAGAAGTCACCCAGGTGTGTTCCCTCATTAGCAGGGTTCCTTTTACTCTGTGAGTTAGAAGTGATGTGGAACTGAGATGAAGAGACTGATTATTTTTCACTTATTTTAGTCTCTCATTTTCTATAGGAAGGTTGTGAACTGGAACTTCTTCTGTAGAGCTATAGAGGCAAAATCATGTGAAGAAATGAAGGAAAGAGGAAACTGAAAGCTCTATCCTCTTGTTTATAAGTCCGAAGACAGTTGCTGTTGTAATCTGAGCACTTGGCTAAGGTTCATGTTTACAAAATGTATTATTTAGGAATGGGCAGAAAAATTTCAAATGTCTATTTTGAAATAGAAATTGCTCTTTTATAGTACTGAAGCCGATAGTATATTCCAGTACATTTTATCCTCAAATTTCAAACATACTTGCAACTGACTATTTTTCTAAGTTTCGTTCAGGTGAATAATTTCCTTGACATCAAAAAAGTTACTTGAGAAAGAAGAAAGAAATATGTGGTTATTCATTTGACAAATTTTACTAGAGTTCATATTATACTTTTAAATCAACAGGTTGTATTTTTCTATTTATGGTTTAGACTGATATAGAAGCAAAAATGCTGTAAAAATATTTAAATACACATTACAAATTAAATAGTAAACTTTTATTTTCTGTGATCTTTTTTAAGAACAAACCTGACATATTTTTCAGTAAGTTAGTGACACAGGGAAAAAAAGTCTTGTAAGAATGTTTATCTTTTTAGATGGATTAAGGTAACCCAACAAATTCCAGTAAATCTAAGATTTTACAAGAATTCTCAGAGTCAAATCATAACCTAAAGTTCCAACAGCAACTTATAATTTGTGAGTGCACTATCCACCAAAACCACTCTGTGTCTGGGAGATGCTGATATTGTCAAACTGGGCTGACAGCAAAATCTGAGTAGTGTGGAGGTGACCTTTGGTGTGCACTGGGGAGCATCCTGCCCCTGCACACTCAGGAGTGAGCAGAGGGTGGGATATGGGGTGAAGAGAACAGTTCAACATGAGCCAGAGGTTCAAACAAAGGTGCTCAGCTGCTGCTGCTGACACATTCTGGAGGAGATGTGCTTTGACTCAAGGGAGCTGGGACCAGCTTGCCAGGTATAATGACAGGAGAATAACTCTACAGGGTAGAAAAAAAGAGAGACAAGACTGACTTTAGAAAAAGAAAAGGTGTTCCACTATCTGGTAGTATTAGAGCAAAAGGACAGAAAAGACAGATTTATACATCATGCTTCAAAGAAGGGTGTTATTTCTCCAGACCCCAAGCTTTTCTGTAGGGAATCTGGATCCTATTTGTATGCAGATACCTATGTTTTAGCACAAATGACATTCTGGAATGTGGCTCCATTTTCCCTTCCTCTCCACAGATGATAACAAAAATGAGAATGACAGAAATATGAGAAAGGTTTGCATGCTAAGAAGCTTGAGCTGATCTAATGAAAACCTCACGACACTGACATAAGCAATAAATCTGTTGTTAGAACAGTGCAAACAACAGAAGAGGCAGCTCAAAAATTACACAAAACTATGAGGTTTCTTTGAGCAGTGGATAAAAAAGAAACACTTGGACTGACTTCTGTTAATGGAATAGAATATGGGAAGGGGAAATATTTTGACAAATTGAAAGAGAGGAGGCTTGTAGGACCTATAAGAGAAGGAGCTTTTAATTGTATCTAGGTAGCAGCTGAACCTAAGTCTCTAAAACATTACTGGAAACATGCTTGGCAAGCAGAGAAATACAGCAGGGATGCATTTATCCAGATAGCTGTCTTCACTGGAGACTTCAACTGGCACAGCAGGATAGAAGATGGTGCAGTATTTTACTGTCAAACCCGAACAAGGAGTAACTTCAATACTTGTGAACAAGACTGGATTTTTGTCATCTGTTTTACTCCTGTCACTTGTACAGTCTTTTCTGTTTGATTTTACTGATATTTATAACCCTGCAAACTGTTCCAAATTCTCCCAGCTTTTGACTGCTCTGGCCAACTTTTTACAAATTCTCTTTGCAACAGGAGGATTCCAGGGTTTAATAGGTTTTTCATGACTGTTCCTTTGCTCAGTGACTCCATGAGGGTCATATTCTGTGGTGGGAACTGCATGCTTTGAAAAAGGGGGCACCAAAGGTAGATAGGGAGAGAGTGAAAATATAAAATTTGGAATTGCTGCACCTTTTGTCTTTAACGAAAAAGCAAAAATAGCTATGTGTGAGAGATCCCTTGAGAGTTTACATGCTTGGGTTTTTTTTCTTTTTTAAAATTATTCTCATTCACCATCCATGTTTTTGTGTGGACTACACCAAACCCAATGTCAATAAACTTATTACCTTTGTTTCAGCATTGTAAAATTATAGTATGCTCTAGAAAATGCAGGAAGAAAGTACTTTCATAAGAGTTTCCAACTCTTACCTAGGAAAGATCTTGCCAGATATTTATTGATTCTTTCTTCAGCTTTATGCTCACTAATCTGTTCTGCTGCCTTTTACTGAAAACATCTTATGTCTCTTTTCCATATTTTTGTCCCATTATACTAGAATAACTGTGTCCATCATGTAAATATGTAAATGGTTTATGTGCTTATACCTGGAGACATTCTAGGATGTTGCTCACACATACTATTTGAAAGCAATTCAAAAGTGGTGATAATAGCATACACAAAGGTATATATTTCAATGGGAATGGAGGCAAGCAAAGAGATGTATATACATGTATCAGAGACAAAATCAAGAAGTTTAACATCATCTCACATTAAAAAAAAATCCGGCTACCAAAGCTGCTCTACTGCTAGGAGGGGAAGGAGGGGCTGAGGCTCCCCTGCTGTCTCCTAGTGCTCAGCATCCTGTAAATTTATGTAAGATAGAAAAGTACTTGCTTTTTTTAGAAAGAGTATGGTAAACCCCTTCCCCATAAAAATATATTTAGCAGATTCATATAAAATTCTTGAAAAATTTTAGCCTGTCTTAATAATAATTATTCATCTCTCATTCCTTTACACAAAAATGACCACAAATAAGCAAATAAATGAGTCAAAATAAAAATAAAGGAGGCAAGTTCTCAGTTGTCAGACTTTCTAGGAGATATCATGCTTTTCTTACAAGAAGAAAAGATATAAAAGCGCTTCTATTAGTACAAATACTAATATATCTGAAACCATTTACTATCTCTATTAAAAGAGAGTAATAATCTTACTTAGATTGACGTTATGCTGCTGCTTCAAAGCAAATCTAGACTTTGCTAACTCCTAACTGAAAGCAAAGTGTCCTGGATTGGTCAAATTGTAATGAACTTACAAGGTTCACATTTACACTTTGGACCATTAGAGGTTCACAACCTACAGTCTGAAAATCTTTGGACCTTAATGATACTTTCTCTCACAAAAGTGTTCTAAACCATGCATGACTTCTCCAGTTGGGTTGTGCTGAAGCTAAAAGGTTCACTGGAGTCAGGATTAAATAGCTCCATGCCATCAATATATGGAGAAACCATAAACTTACTAGTTTTTCCTACAATGCTGGGGATAGGTTGATGCAAAAACCCACACACCGTGTGGCCCCACATGCCAGTTGCCCAGGACCTTAAATGCCATTTTCACAACTGTCTTGGCCAGCTGGTAACGCTGTCTCCTAGGAATTAATCTCTGAACAGACACAGGTAAGCTTGCAAGGGAACACTGCCAAAACATTTGCTATTCCCTTTATTCAAATAGTCATTTTTCCCAAGTACACTACCTTTCATTAGCAAAATTATCCCCTTTGCATTCACATGGTCTGTGCATCTGTCTCATTCTATTTCTGCCTCATTTCAAAAAAAACCCCATGTTGTGGTATCTTGCCAAATTAAAAAAAAAAGAAAAAGTTGGGAAAAATACTAACAAAATCAAGAAATCTCTGTTGACATTATAAATACAAGTATATTTACTTTTATAAGAGTACACTGTGTTCTCTGACATAGGGTAAGAGCTTTGAAATGGAAAGAATGGCTTTTTCTCAAAGTGAACATTATTTGTGCAATTTTTAGGGTTTTTTTAAGGATTAAGAGTCCACAAATCAGATACAGCATGGGGGTGTAATCAGCTGCCATATTGAATCTTCCAAAGTGTAGGCTTTTATTTACACTGAATTTCACTTTGTTCGAGGGATCCTCCTGCAAACCATATTCAATATGTGCAAACATACACCAACACTGAGGTTTTAGATCATGACAATAAAGCACAATTGAACTCAGATCCTGTCTCTTACAGATATCCTAAATACTGCAAGAAAAATTAATTAACCACTCAGTTGAAAACACAGTATCCCCTTTTTCATAGACTGAGATTGCAATCTCTTCAATAGCAGGGTCTTGCAAGCCCATGTTTGTATGATGTTTAATATACTGCTAGCCCTGACTCAGACAAACCCTCTGGGGTGTAATGTATGTATTGCTTGGAAAGTAGTATTATGGAATCACAACTGAGAACATCAGGAAAAGGTATTGATTGCAGTTGTCATGTCTTCTCTATGCCATTTGGATGTGCTTAGCATATGCCAAACTAAATACATAGAAGAACTTTACAAAATCCACATGATGGTGCTTGAAAAGACTCATTGGCAATTAACTTAAAGCTGCACTTGTTTTTCATGGAATCCACAGCATTAGCTCCAGAAACTGGTGAATATCTTGCAAACCAGAGTCTAACTTTCGGGGGGAAAAATTTCCTTCTACATGTTTTCCAGAGCCACAGTATTTGAACTCAAGTCCCCTTTGCCTTCATGTGTTGCTGTAAGAGCTTTGTGCATTGAGCTGTTATTTCAGCTGACTACAACACACAGCTGGCAGGAGGAACCCAGTACCAACAGATTTGCATCTTAGCAAAATCTGAGATTATATTTGCTACCACCAAAAGAATTTTTATCCTAAACCTGACAGCTATCCCTGCTAGGTAACAACTGCCCTCTCTTCAAATATGGGTGACTGAGGCTTATCCAGTAAGCGCCAGAAGGAGTGATATGCTCAGTGCAGGTGCCCTAAAAAAGACATGGTTTTACCCATCTTAAACTTAAGAGTTTGAGGAGGGGCATTTTCATTTTCCAAGTTCTTGAAAGCAAAATAAGTCACAGGCTTTTAAATTTATTTGACCTTTTTCTAGAATTTCTGTAACCGATTTGTTACATTTTCCCTTATTTTTCATGGGGAAAACATACTAATCTCCCTACTGCCTATTTTCTGCAAGGAAAAGTCTCCACTTATTCATTAATTTGGTAAAGAAATTAATTTCCCGTGCCAAGAAATTAGTCTTGCAAACATACTCTAGATACTTCTGTACAATCACAAGGCTGCAAAACCTTCACTACAGAAAAATCATTGTGCATCATCAAATATTGATTAAGCTAATGGAAACTTTGATGAACAGCCATATGATGGCATGAGATTAAGTGCCTTGTGTGCTTTCACTAGATATTCTTCCTTTGTAATTAAGAGCAAGTTTATTTCTCACGAAAAATATATGAAGAAATGAAGTGGATTTAAATTAATTTTACATTACAGCTGAAAATGCAAATGGTACTATTTTGATATAAATTATAGTGTTTTTCTAGGACCACCCTTCAGAAGCAAAATTTAATTTGAATTTTACAGGTCTATTCTAATAGACCAATTATTGGTATTATTTATGAAGACAGTAGCTGTAGTGGTAGACAAAAATTGAGTCTCATCTTGTGCTTCAGAAAATCTCTCATATATTCTATATATGTGCCCAGATCAAGA
The DNA here is from genome assembly GCA_013399225.1 of Rhipidura dahli. Taxonomy (NCBI): domain Eukaryota; kingdom Metazoa; phylum Chordata; class Aves; order Passeriformes; family Rhipiduridae; genus Rhipidura; species Rhipidura dahli. Next base: position 104,590 of record VXAC01006627.1, on the reverse strand, counting down.
GGATTTTAGAAACATCCAAAACAAACTGGCACAAAACTAAAATTGCACTGACCGTGTTAGTAAGAACAATATTGTGACAATGAGAACTGTTCTTACAATAAATTTCTTTTTCCCCTTTTCTCTAATGTTACAACTCTTAAAAAAAACTACAAGGATTTATACTGATCAAAAAGATGAATTCACAGTGTAAAATTCCAGCAATGAAGAAGACCTACCAGTTAGCAGGCAATTATCTGCCAGGTACGTTTGCAAATCGAGGGGCATAGTACCTAAGGGAAAGTGGAGAAATGCACCTTTGTGTGATCTAGTTTCAGATATGTTCCCATGGGAAATCCTGGCCTCCTAAAACATTTCCTAATAGTTGTTTGGCAACATATGGTTTGTGAGCATTCAGAAGAGAACAATATGACCTGTAAATAAATGCCATTTTTAAGAAGGACCATGTGTGCAATTTGGAGATTCCCAAAAGAGCCAAGTGGGGTTTAAAAGCTACTCCAGTGCCTTTGGGCTGGAAAGCTTGGCACAGATTGAACCAGAAGATTATTTTGATTAACGGTGCCTGGGAGGCAGAAGGAGAAGGAGAGCACTGGCAATGCTCAGCAGCACTGCTGCGAGGCCTCCTGGCCAAAGCCCCACAGGAGACCAAGCTACACTCTGCTTCTAGGTGTGAAAAGTATTCCTGCCTATAACACCCTTGGGATTATGTACAAAGACTTCAGTTCTTGCTGCCCTCAGTGCTGTTGGCAGAATTTTCTGGGGACTGCCTGGTCTATAACAGACTCTGTCACAACTACTGGAGTTCAGGAAACTTCTGGTACCTGTGCAACACGTTCTGTCATTCCCTTCTCCAGTCCCCAATGTCATTACTTGGACTATTGGATGACTAAAGTGATGGCAGGAGAAAGAACATTTACAGTCATTCTCAACAGAAACATGATGATACCATCTAGAGAACAATTATAAATCACTTTATAACTTATTCTAATCCAATATAAAACTAATTTTATTCTTTGATTTAGTCTTTTTTTTTTATTACAAGTTATAAAATACTCCAAATACTGTGCTGGTTTCTATTCCATACAGGCTTTTACTTCTTTGCCTAAGATTCAAATACCCCCAAGGAGAGCTTACCCATCTCTGACTTTTTTAAACCTTATTCCTGAAGGGAGAGAAAAAAATCTGAATTCAGTCCAGAGCTGAGTTTCACTGTTTTACATGATATTTTGCTCTCCCTCCACAGACAGCTACTCAAGGAAAGTATGAACCTCAGCTCCCATCAGCCTAGACTGTACATGGTGCTGTTTGCTGTGCACTATTCCCCTTCCTCTCATGTAACTCATCTGGCGCCGTGAATTCACAGTCCCTGTGAACAATTTTGCAAAATATTTATCCTTGGACTGGTTTCAGCACATCTGAGGGATAGCCTGTACCCAACCTCTTCCCAGCTGAAAGAATGTCGCAATACGGAGAAAAAACCACACGGACCCAAGGTGAAGGAGATGACGGATAATCTGCACTTTACTGATTTTCCCGAGGTCTTTATAAGGTAGTTTGTGAAATGTGCTAAGTGTCACACATTGGTCATTGGTTCTATGGACTGACCACCCCTTAAGCAGCTGACATAAAACCTAGCACGTAACAGAAAGATGTTTTCCTAAACAAAATAATCTCTATCTGAGAAAAACAGCTGTAGGTGCAAAACAGTTTACCTAACAGTGAAATTGTTTTGGCTAGAGTATATGGGAAAGAAAGAGTTCTCACAGAACACTAGAGAGCTGAGGTTTTTCCAGCAGAAAACTTTCTCAGCACTGACAAAAGAACACTTTAGTCTCCATTTCTGATGTTTTGCCGGGTTTTTTTTACCCTGTGCAGTGAATCCGTCATATGATTAGCAATTACCCTTATAACAGATAATTTCTGTGATGGCTATTTGCCCACTGAAACTAGATTAATTCACTTATATAGAAAGTATACCAGGATTCTGAAAAAGCCCAGGAAACACTGACTTGGACTGGCAGTGAATCAGTGGCCAGACATGACAACTCCATATTCACTGCAAGGAATGAATTTTTGATTATTATTATATACGTCTTTTTGAATATTTTCAAGTAACTCAGTGAATACTTATATTCAGGAAAAAAGACATTCAAGCTTTCAAAAAGGCCTTTTTTACTCTGAAAGAGACTTTGTGAACATATCACTGGAGATACACATTTCTTCTGGTTCCCTGATTCAGTTTATCAAATTTACCTAAGTGAGAGCTGAAATAAACACTTTTGCCTTTTCCTCTAAATGCCAGTCAGGAGATGACAGATTGTACTCACAATCTGAATTATTTGTGAGTGCAATTTTGTGACAATTGCTGTTGTATGGGCAGCTTTAGGCCTGATTTTGAAAAGAATCTTTTTTGAAAGAATCAGAGTAGCACTTCAGCAAACATCTAATTGGAAAGCTATCCTCCTCTCTCCTTAATTCAGTCAGGTTTAAGCATATGACTCAAGTTGACTCTTGTTGAAATTTCTCCTTGATCTCCTTAAAGAAATAGCTCCAAATGTAAAAGCTACTTATTGTTCTTCCAGAATATGTGGAAAACTTACTTTTTATTTCCTCTTAATAATTAAATGAATCACATCTTGTGATGATGTTATACTGGAGATAATAGGAGCCCTCCTCAACCTTATCTAAAGGTAAAAAACAACCGCTATGTTGCCTTTCAAATAAATTAAATTTAAAACAAATCCCAACATTCTCAATGAATTTTCTAAAGTGTTTTTCTTCACTTCCTCAACAATACAGTGTTGATTTTTTTTTATAATCCAGACCAGAACTATGCTCTAGATAAATCTGGACAGTCTCTAATAAATAAACTACTTAATATTTTTTACAGCACTTCATTATCAGCATTCTCTAGGCAAAGAGCCACCATTTTGTTTCATCTTGCAGCTTCAGTGCATAAAGCCATTTCCCTAACACTGCCTCACACACCCACACAGCACTCCCTGAAAGCTCATCTCCTACCTTCTTGCAGCAGCTGCCTTTATCACTGAGTCACTGACAAATTGTATCATGGTAAATTGAGGTTTTATCATTTTTAATTTAATTCTGGAGCAATCTCTTTGGAAGCAAACATTTCCCACATCTTGCTTAAGCATGTCTTCTGCAGAGTAGAACTCCTATTTAGAACCACAAGCTGGCTGCATCAGAGAGCACTGGACTTGCTCAAACCACATTTAAAGCACATAGCAAAACGTTATTTTAGCAAAATTGCATATTCCACATTATAATAATTATCATTTTTATACAAAGCAAACCATTAGCCATATACAGATTAAAAATTGTGTGCCTTCCACAGGAAAAAAAAAAAATGGTGTACAGGCAGTAATAGTATTTTTTCTAACCAGGACAGTTGCTACAGTCTTCTATGTGCTGCACAGTTCTCCTTCTGATTTGCTCTACTACCACCTCCAGATGAAGAGCAAGTGTGTCAGCTCTCTGTGCCTCAATTACTGCTTTTTTGAGGGTAGAAGATACATTAGGCTCATGACATTACTACAAGTAGATGGGAAAAAAGGAATTAAATTGTCTCTCATTATGGTACACGAGGAATATATGCCCACTTTAGTCAGGTGCAAAATAGAAACACACATTGTTCTGAAGTAGAACCTGCTCTTTGGGGAAATGTGATAAAACTGCTCAAAGCCCTTAATTTTCTTCAGTAATTACAAAGTCTTAACCCCTAAGCAGCCCCACTCCCTCCTCTTCAGTTCATTAAAATGGTCTTAGAAGAAAGACTGTTTGGAAAATAGTTGCACTTGAGTGGCTTATAGCATGGAAAAAATCTCAGTGATCTTCCTGAGTCAAAGAGAAATATAGGCCAATGAGCATATGTGGGCAAAGCGTTCCTCTGCTTGGGTGGCAAGGTGAGAAAGCACCTTCCTGTGCTGTGAGGCATCATGGCTTAGAAAATGGCTGAGGATTTACAGAGTATGAATAATGGAAAGAATTGTCTGGGAAACTAAAATACTGGTTTGCAAAGCCTGGGATTACTCCAAGCTAACTTCTGAGACTGGGGAAGACTAGGGAGAACTTGTGTGTGAGAAAAGGAGACTGTCACACAGTCGGAAGCCCTCCTGAACCCAGACTACCCGTGTTCAACCCCTGCCTCCCCCACCAAATATTCCTAGTAACTAAGTATGCTCATTACCAAATTTCTGTAGATATTTTTTTCCATACAGAAAAGGATCACAGAAGCTCTTTCTCAGAATTAAATTTTACTTCTGAGGAAAAGACAACTCCCATTGAAACAAAACAAAACAAAAAAAAAACATGCAAAAGATTCCAGCAAGGTCTCACAACTACAGCTGGATACTAGATTTGATCACAGGTTGAGTTCATAAAGCTTTGAGAGGAGTCCAAGCTGACAAAATAGTGATGTAAAAACAGAATCACAAAATGGTTGAGGTTGGTCAGACCTCTGGAGATGCCCTACACCCCCTGCTCAAGCAGGAACAGCACCACACCAGGGTGCTTCCAGGTGGGTTTCAATATCTCCATGGATCGAGGCTCTACAACCTCTCCAGGCCAACCCATTCAAAACTGGTCAGAGCTCCCAGTGTCCTCAGTCACAGAAATTAAGGAAAATTATAGAAACTAAGAAGGTATTATAGCATGAAGATGACTAACTGAACTTACTGTAATTAGCAAAGAGAAAAAAGGTAGTATGGAAATGATAGAGGGACATAGAGTACATTATTATTTGACAAAGTCACTTTTCTCCCCTAGGGACATTTTATCTATTTATGTAATCAGGGAACTGTCTGCCTGAGACTTGAAGAAAACAAATTTTCCTGCACTGGGAAAGAAATTGGACGTTTCTCTCACTGACTGTCATTAGGCAGCAATGAAATAAACATGACTGTTTTTAAAGAAAGTGACATGGCATAACATAAAATGTGTATTGTGTACCTTTGCCTGTGTTCCAACACATAAACCCCACACAAGTCCAATCATTCCCATTATGTCAGCATTCTGAAAGCAGGGCTAAGGTAGGGACAGGTGATTCTGTTTATTTCTGATACTGTACTAACTCTGAAATCACTGACACAGTCTGCTAAGGAAAGTTATATATTTGACACTACTGAGTTCCATGACAGGTCAATACAGAATTTATTTCCCACACATTCAGTAGCTGGTGGAGACACCCTTACTTCTCTTTGCCAAGTCCATTAATGTGAAGGGTCAGTATCCTGACACAAGGCAATGATACTACACGTGTTTTTAACATTAAATTAAATGTTACAGTGCATTACATCAGCTGAAATGACATGTCCTGCTTCTGTCTTAAAAAGTGACTTATTTTGTAAAGTATGGGTCTGCTGAGAAGTTACTTTATAAAACTGGTATCAGGTTTCCATGTGACATTGTGATGACTGACTTGCATCATATTTCTCAAGCTGCAGATCATTTTTTTCCTCAACTTCCACCTTCATTTTAACTGACAGTCCAGAAATTTTTTCATGAATGCTGAGACTCAGGCAGATCCACCAAACCCTCACCCCTCACCACCCCTCCACAACTCAGCCAGGCAAGCCCTTGCTGCAGGTCCACAGCTACAGCTTGAATTATGTGGGGCTGAACAAGAGCGATTTAACAGCAATTTAGAAACATATTTGTAAACAGAACAGCCTAGTGAGGCTGTGAATCTTCCTCTGTAATCAACCAAGAACCCTAATAACCCTCACTGCTTGTTTCAGTAAAGGCTTCTGCTTTAATTCACAATTCCACAGACTATCGCTCCTCTTTGGTCAGTGAGGAAGCTGGAAGTAATTTGAGAAAGTTGCTTTTTAGAAAAAAAGGGTTTTTCAAGCTCTGCATTTCTGTTGGTAATTCCCAAGCCAGAAACAGCATCCATGTGAAACCTGCATACATTCAGAGGTTTTGAATGTGCATGTGGAAATATTTTATTGAATGCTACTAATTAGAATAGTTTTACAGATTAAGGTCATACACCACTTCAGCTAATGAGTCTATCCATATACCAACAGCAGGAATACATTCAGATTCTGTTATGATCCCATAGACGAATTGGATCAGTATTTTCAGCAGTAAAAGTATATCTCTGTCAGCTGCCTCTCTGCATTGACTCAGAATGGGACCGCAGCCTGACAATGCAATCATCTTGGAAGACAGAGCTGCATGCAATTTTAAAATTGGAACTGTTTTTATTAATAATGTCTTTTTCAGATTTCACTCTGATCTCTGTAAAGAAATGGAAACTCAGCTGAATTCAAAGGGTAAAAACAGTATCAAACCAATAAAGCAGTGAGTCAAAAAGCCCTCACAACCCCCACGTCAGTTTTGACAGCCTACCATAAATATGTTACCATATTAACACTGTAAACAAATACTTGACCTTGTCAAGTCCTGTAACTAAATGAAGTCTAGGCTATAGATTAATTGATGTATACAAGTGATTTTCTACACAAGCTTTTGCATTTTTTTATGCACAGAGGAGGCAAGTTTGTAATTGATTAAACAATAATCTAACAGCAGAATGAGGCCTGACAGGACCGACAGAATCCAATGGGCTGTAGATGGATTTTTAAGCTTACTGAAAACCATGAGGTGAATGTCAAATTAACACACCTTTAATTTAATTTCTGATCTGGAAAAATCAGAGAGAGAAGGAGAACAACAGTAAATCAGTATTTTCTTTGTTGTTGGTGGTAGTGTTTTACACTTTTGGGGTAGTTAATAAGGTTTATTTAATTTAGCTATAAGGTGTAGCTAATTTAATACTTTTGGATCCTATAGAGCTGGGATTTTAATGGTTCAATTTAGAGACAGCTGGTTTTATATATTTTCTAAGTACTGTGTAAGACTCTCGCAGTTTGACAGTGGCCCAGCATCAGGCTCCCATAACAGTTGCTTGCCCACTCTCCCCTGCCACAGCTGGGCAGAGTAGAGAGGGAAAAAAAAAATTAATGAAGACTTCACTAGTTGAGATATGGACCGGAAGAAAACACTTCAAGGGCAAAACAGGTTTAACTTAAAGTTACAAAGTGAATTTATTGCTAACAAAATCAGAGGAGGATAATGGGAAGTAAAATAAACCCTTAAAACACCTCTTCCCCCCCCCAGCCTCTCCCTTCTCCCCACCAATAGAGCAGGGAGACAGGGCATGGGAGTTCATCACTGAGATTCTCTCCCACTGCTCTGGGAGAGGAGTCTTCCCCTGTGAGCCCGTGGAGTCCCTCCCACCAGAGGCAGTTTTCCATGAACCTCTCCAACGTGGCTCCACTCTCACGAGCAGCAGTCCTACTGCACCTGCTGCAACCTGAGTCCCTCCCACGGGCAAACAGGCCTCCCAAAACTGCTGCACCGTGGCTCTCTCTTTCCCCAGGGTGCAGTCCTCCAAGGACAGGCTGCTCCAGCCTGGAAGCAGGGCACCATCTCTCCACCGGGTCTCCCACTGGATCACAGCCTCCTCCAGGCACCCCCCACTCCGGCATGGACACCTCCCCCAGGGGCTGCAGGTGGATCTCTGCATCCCCCGTGGATCCCCATGGGCTGCAGGGGCACAGCTGCTTCACCATGGTCATCACCACGGCCTGCAGAGGCATCTTGGCTCCAGAGCCTGGAGCACCTCCTGCCCCTCCTTCTTCATTAACCTTGGTGTCTCCATGTTGTTTCCCTCACATGTTCTCACCTCCTCCTCTTCTCTGGCTAGCAGCAAAAACCCCCTGAGTTTGTTTGGATTTTCTTCTTAAATACGTTTTCATGGAAATGTTACCAACCTTTCTCATTGGCCCAGTTTCGGCCAGCAGCACGTCCATCTTCAGATTCATCAGAGATTGGCTCTACTGGACATGGTGGAAGCTTCCAGCAGCTTCTTGCAGAAGCCACCTCTGTGGCCCCCTCACTATCAAAAACCCTTTTGTGCAAAACCAATACATTATATAAATATATGGGTGTTTATACACTGGATCCTTTATGTGGTTTGGTTTTTTAAACTTTGGAGTTTTCTAGAGTTAGTATTTTGTACTATGATTTTGTATTTTCTTTAATACCTTCTCTACAGTTGGTTTTTATAATTGGTTCTTCCTACAGTTGAATATTGTTAGACTTTTGTATTTTTTATATGGCTTATTTTAAAACTTTTGTTTATTAAGCAGTTCTCTTTTTTTCTTCACTTACACAGTTGTTTTTCATTTGGTGGGGGTTCTATATATGGCAGATTTTTCAAAACTTTCTCTTTTTTACAGTGGTTGTAATTACAGATAATCTTTTGGTATGGTTGGTTTTAACGGGGTTGGGGTTTTAAACACTTTTTCATTTACTACATTTTGGCTTTTTAATACAGTCAGGCATTTCTGCCTTGGTTGTTTATTAGAGCTGATTGCTTTTATACTCTTGGGGGTTGATTTGGTTGGCTTTTGATGCAGCCAGGTTGTAATATATTCAGGTTTTGGCATCTAGTTGTATTTCTACCACTGGTGTGTTCTGTACTTTTGAGGTTTTTGCTATTGGTTTTTGGTTGGCCTTCTTTATACATTCTGTTCATTATACTTTGGCTGTTAAATGTGTTTGGTTATTTATGCTTTCATATTGTAATACAGTTAGTTTTTAGACTGTTTTTTATACACCTGCTTTTTCATATGGTTGAGCTTCTGTATTGTCAGGGTTTTATGTTTGGGGTTTACACAATTGTTTTTTACACAACTGTTTTTACTATAGTTGGTTTTCTACCAAGCTGGTTATTGCACATTTGGTTTTAAGAAAGTTGGTTTTTACAAGCTTTTTTATAAGGCTGGTTTAATACAGTTGGGGTTGGTATAGCTGGATTTTTACATGGTTGGTTTTAGATTATTTTGTCCCACCAGATTTTGCACTTTTTTTCTTTTTTTTTTTTCCCCACTATTGCCTTCTTCACAGTTGGTTAAAATATGTTTGGCTTTTACACAGTTGTTTCAAAACCAGGGGTTTTTTTATAGATGTTTTTACAGTGGTGTTTTTTGGTTTTTTTTTTTTACATGGTTGTTTTTCATAATATGGGTGCTATTTGGTATGGTTAGATTTTATATCATTGGAGATTTATGACTTGGTTTTATATCTCAGTTGGGTTTTTATATGGTTGGATTTTTATACCATTTGCTTTTATAGGGTTGCATTTTTATACTACTGGGCTTTACAGAATGGACTTTTTACCTGGTTGTGTTTTATGTAAGTTTTTTTTTAAACTCCTGCTTACATTACAGTTGGGCTTTTTAAATGGATATTTTAAAGTACAGTTGGTTTTCTGTTCTGTGGGGTTTTTATGTGGTTGTTTTAGTGCAGTTAATTTTGATATAGCTGGTGCTTATACAGCAGGGGTTTTATTTTCTCTACTTTTGCTTTTTCTACAATTTATTTATACGCATATATATACATATATATGTATTTTATATATATCTGTCTTGGTTTGAAAGACAGGTGTCTGCCAAGCAAGGTGGGAACCTCATTGGAATAGAAAATATGACACCCTTCCCTCCAAATTATTATAACTCCAAAATTATGGGTCTTTCAGGCAAAGATAGGGGGAAAGAAATAACAGTTCATTACTAGTGTATATATATGTATAACATTGCAAACAACCAACAACAGCAGCAGCAACTACAAACAAAAGCAGAAACCCAAGAGCAGCTTTCTCTCGGCTGTCGAGCACCTTCCCCGTCGGTGCAGTGCCGCTCACAGCCGGCAGGGGCGCTGTTGGCTCCCGGCCGGGCAGGGCGGGTGCGGTGATTCCCCCGCGCCTGCAGGGGGCGCTGTGGCCGGGCTGGGCCGCCTCTGTGCAGGGGCAGCGGCGGGCGGGCCGGCGGGAGAGAGAGAAAAGGGGCTTCCTTTGCAAAGCCCCAGGGGCAGCCGCTCCCGGTGCCCCTCCGGGTGGCGAAATGGCGGCTGCAGGAACCGCAGGGCAGGGATGAGAAGACTCCGGGGTGGCAAACAAAATGTAGCAGAAACTCCGCAGGACCCGTGGCGGTTGGGAGGACATGGAGTGCTGGGTTAGAGTGCAGCAAAAAAAGCCCGAAGCAGCGGCAGAAAGCAGCGGTGCTGGCCTTCTCTGTAGCAGCTGTGCACACACCCCTCTGGGAACGGGGAGGGTGTCGGAGTCCTGGGTTTTTATTTGGGACACTCTAGTAGATAGTGAGGGTCTTTTCCAGTCAGATAAGGTCCCAGCCCAATGGCTGCTCTTACGAGCAAAGGAAGGAAGTAAGGAAGGGAGTAAGGAAGAAACAGTACAGGGCTGGGTTCCGTGGTGGCAGTGGATTCTCCTTGCAGAAAGCAACCACTCAACCATCCTCCTCCGATGCCGAGAGTGAGTGAAAGCTAAAGGCTGAGCGCAGCCCCCCACCCCCAGCCAAAATCCTGTGGTATCTCTGCCCTTCCCAAGAGAAAGCCTCTCCAGTAAGAGAGTAGCCAGCTGCACCCTTCCCCCACCTTGGCCATTTGGTTTGTCTCTTCAGTGTCAGTAGTCATTGTTTCTTTGCAACAAATGGAAGAAAATTCCCTAAGAGAAAAAAAGGTAAAATCCTAATCTCCAACAATATCACATTTCTAGTAGTTTCTGTGATAGTTTCTAATGCAGTTGGGGGTTTAGATGGTTTGGTTTAATATGGTTAATTTGTCCTTTTTTTAAGGCTGATTTTGGTTTTTTTTAGATCTGTCAGGAAAATTAATCCACAAACACCAGAGGTTTATTTCCAAGGAGACCGAGGAGTCGTCCTGTTACTTTATTCAAATAACGGGAGAGGTCATGGGGCATTTGCCTTGGGTCTCTCAAATTGTTAGAGGATGCACCCTTCTTTTCATCCTAATTTCCCAGCCACATTTCCCTCTCCCTTTCCCCGTTGGCTGACGTACTTGAGAGGTACAGACCTCCTGAATCACTTGATACAGACCCCTTTTTAATGCGTACCCCCCTTTTTAATGTATACCCCCCTTTTTTTTCTTTTCTTATGGAATTTATGGTTCTTTCCATTGCTTCTTTTGTCTCTCAGTATCTATCTTTACCTATCAGTAAAGCCACAGTTTGTTTGTAAAGACAAATCTCTCTTATTCCTTTCAGGCCATTGGTGTATTCTAATGCTTTTTAATCTAGTTTATTTTTCAAAGCTGTTTTATTAAACAAGGTTGGTTTTTTAAATGATTGATTTATTACAGTTTGTTGTTTTGATACAGGGTGGTGGTTTTTTACTTTTTTAAAATACCTACAGCTTTTTTTTTTTTTTCTCTATTCTGCTTTTTAATATAGGTGGGTTTTTACCATATTAGTCTTAATATGGTTGGGGTTTTTCATAACTTTTTAAATATGGTTGAAGATTCAACTACAACAGGTGGAAGCTAATTTCTATATAGTGTGCATTTTGACAGCAAATACAGGTTTCTCTAAAACCGTTCTCCCTCATTATTTATAATAATAAAAAGTATGTTTCTCTGCTGTAATACAATAATTTTTCATATATTAAACAAATGTATACACACATACAGAGACACATCCAAGGTAAAAAACATGTTACAAAGTCTCTGCTGTTTCTGGGAATACAGGGACTGGAGAAATATGAATCCTATTGATAGTGACATTATTAAATTCTCTGTGTCAGTGGTGAGACACTGGCCCTGTGCAAGTCAAGTGCAGTGGACTCCTGTTTTCCTTCCTTCTGTCTCTGGAGAGAAGTGGAAGGTACCTGGCACAGAACTCACCCACTGCCCATGCTCAGAAACCTGCAGCCTCCTCCAGTCCTAAAAGGACATTTTGTCCCACTGGTATGGATGGGTACATTTATGGCCAAACTCAGGCAGCTGGAACCTAGTCAGTGTTTTACTCTTAATGAGATTCCTCTGACCTTCCCATTTAATGTTTTTTCCTTCTTCTTCAAGCTCACATGCATACTGAAATTTTCTTGTCAAAATCACAGAGTACCTTCTTATTAAAAGTTGAGATAATATAGGGATCCATTCATTTGGAATCAAAGAGCAGTGTTACATTTTGCAGTAAAGCTTGTTAAATAATTTAAATGGGAAAAGAAAATGAGAAGAGCAATGATTTGTAAAATGTAGATTTTTGATTACTGAATTAAATGATGTAGAACATCAGTGGTTATGTTTGAAGAATGAGAAATTTTGTTTTAAAATACAATTCTCATTTTAAGTTGTTATTTGCACATTTGAGACCCTGTTTGCAACATTTGAAAGCTGTTGCAATATACCTAATTAATAAGCCATATATATTTGAACATCTGTATTTCAGTCTTCATTTATTTTCTTGCTCAATCACTTAAAGAAAAAAAAATTTAAAAATATTTAAATGAACATCCAATCAGTAGGTAAAATAGCAGTTGTCTGGTAAAGTTGTCTGGTCCAATCACTTATTATATGTATGGTTTGCAGCTGAACAACCTTCGGACAACACCTACTTTATATCATCTACAGTATTGTATCATAAATACAATATGGCTTAGATTCTAAGGTACGTAACATTCAATTCAGCTGCCTCAGAGTAAGACACCACTGACTTTTTTCAAATGCTACTCTAGGAAATGGTCTGGATAAACTGGTAAAGAACATTGGTCATAGCTGGTTACTACAAACTATACATTGGGTGAAACAACTTACCATTCATTGCTATTAAGCAGGAGGTAACAGCAGGCTCTTCCGGACTGGCTTTCTTCTCTTACTGTTATAGACTAAAGACCCTTTCTTAAAGGAATGTCATTTTTAACAATAATGCATATAAATGACTTCTGGGATGTTTGTTGGGATTTTATTTTTCTGGTTTCCCCACTGACTGCAGTTACTTCACCCTTTTTCGGAGTCACTGAGCACATACACCCACTTTGCAATCTGGGTGGAGACAGATCCTGACACTGGCACCTCAACAGTCACATTGCCAATCTCAGTCTCTTACCTCAGTCTCTGCCTCACTGACATTTTAAATGCAGTAAAGAAGGGACAGATTTCTGTCAGATACCTCTATGAGAAATGCTTACAGATAAATAAAATTAGCCATCATGATAGTATCAACCAAAAGAACAAGTCAGTTTTCCTGATATTGAATAGAACTTCAGAGCAAAGATGCATTATGAGAGGAAATTTACTGAGTCACTTTTTACAAGCATATAATCCTAACCTTTTATGTTTAACAGTGTGTATGACAGACTGACTATGAGGAATGCAGTGCCATACATGAATGTACTTAAAGACGACTGAAACAAACATCAAAACAGGCTATTTCAGTTTGACTTGGGTAAATTTCCATACTTACTAAATTCAGTAGGCTCATGAATATTTTATATGTTTCAATGAAAGCCCGACATCTTTCATTTAATTTCTTCTAAGCCTACAGTAATGAAATGAGTCTTCTGCCAGAATTTTTCAGTCACTGGGTTACTGAATTGTAATACATAGAAGTTTGGAAAATAACTACCTAGGGACTTTACTTAGTTATCTAAAAGCAACACAGGAAATGAACAGACTAATCGAACTACTTCCTGCATGGAAGCATCCAAGGGAGATTATTTTTTCCTTTTTGCACTTGAATACAAGTGCAAAGGGGTGCCCAGGGGTGAATACACTGGGCACCAACTCAAACCATTCTGCATCACCACATCCCAGGATGTTTGCTTGTTTCCCTGCTAGAGGCATCACAGGAATGGCTACTTAGAGCAGTCCATTCCAATCCTTTTCCATAATCCAAAGTACTCCACCCATTTAAAAGTATTTGCTCATGCACATTTCTAATGAAAGCTTAAATATGCTCAATGGATAACAAAAAATTAAAGAATAATCACAAAATTTTCAATCCAGAAACTTTGTCTTGCAATATTCATCTTACATGTAAGTTAATACTTAGAAAAAAAATCAACATCTGAGCTCTGTTCCTCATTAAATAAAACAGTCCTTAAGTTTTTAATTTGCCTTGATTTTCAATTATGTATCTTAGTCACATTTGTCTGTAAAAGGATAGTGAGGTGTCTAGACCATTCCCAGTTCACAGCAATCCATCTCAAACAGTTGTTTGCAGTATGGAGAGTTGTGAAAGTACAGCTTAGAAAACCACAGAGCTAATATGCAGCCCCTCATGGGAGGCTGAGGAAATGAAGAGGATTTAATAATAATAATTTAATATATTTAATATACACTGCTTCATTTGGGTCCCATTCTATCGTATCAGTTGTTTCCAGAGATATAGGAAAATCATCCAGCTGTAAACTAGCAGAGCAAATTGACATTCTAGGCATTGCTCACTACCGCACAGTAGTGTATGATCACTTGTGTCAGTGCACACCAAATGTCACCACAGCTAAAAAGCAACACCATCGTATTTTAGGAAAATCCCTTCTGCTGAACAACAACAGAGAGTGACAGCATACAGACAACAAAGATTTTGAAAAAGAAAACTTTTCTGTAGAAGTTCTTTAAAGGTTCTTACAGCTTTTACAGTTCTCACTGAGTTTATTTTACCACAAAGCAATTCTGAAATAAAACAATCTCACAGTCAGGTAAAGAAGCGGGAAGAAGGATCAATTACACAGTCTATGGAATACTTTTGGTAGGTATCAAAAGCATAGACCTAATACAGTTTTTGCAGCAGATCAAAGAGGTATTCTCAAAGTGTCCTATTTCAAACTGTTGACTCTGTAATAGATTTTTATATTACCTCTGCAAGTGTTTAATAAACTGATTGTTGACAATAAATACGTAAGAGTAAAAATATAAGTATTTTATAAGTTCATCTTATTTATTTTTTTTAATCTTCAGGGAATAGCCAAGACAGACTAGTTTGAACAAAACACAAGAGGGCTTGTGAGATGGAATTTCTAGAAATTGGAATCAAAGCCAACTTTTGACATTTGAGATAGAAATAAATAAGCAATACAGGGGAGCCTGCTGACAGTCTCCAATTCCAACCTCTTTTGAGCTGCTGTACCAGGCATTTCAGATATTTGGCAATATTCCGGCAGGGCTCACCTGCTGAAGACACAGTTTGAATAATTTCCCCCAGAATTAACCAATACACCCCACATTCTACTCAAGTCACACCATGATGTGACATAAAATCGACATGTCAGGGATTCAGAAGCACTATTAAAAAACCCCCACTGAAACAGCAACAACAAAACAAACCAACAGAACCCCCTAGAAAGTAAGATATAATCTTGACTGTGCTAGTAGCAAGGTCCTTGCATTTCAAATGCTCTCAGTTAAATAAAGTTTAAAAAACTTCCATGCTACTTCTCTGTTCTGTTCACTCTCACAACACAAGTCTCAGAAAGCCCAATACATGTTACTTATTTTCTCTACAGGAGCTCAAGGATATGCCAAAGGATTCTTTTCTTTTGTTAGGATCTTTGGTTTGGATTGTTTTTAGCCTCCTTTTATGTCAGCTTTCCTCTTGCAGTCCAGTTACGGCCCTCCTGGATCCTGGTGATGATGGAGAATAGTTCCAGTATTACAAGGTAACTTTAATACTATTTGAGATAATTTTTTTCAATTTTTTCTGGATTTTCTTTCTGTTTCTAAGAATAAATGACAGCTCATATTGTGCGTAGGTTCCTGCTCATGACAGTCCAGGCTGCTAACAGATTGCTGATCTGATAACTGGGTTATTAAAAGATCTTGAGGAGACGATTTCCTCCTGCTCTTCAACTACAATTTGGGAAACTTACTTCCCTGTATTGAATCATTAATAGTAGGAATTACTGTTATGGTACCTAAAAAGATAATGTTCCTCAAATCAGTTCCCCACAATCAAAAAGTGCTCAATCTGCTTCCTCACAGCCCCTGCCAAGGATGGGAACATACTGTGTTATCATACAGGGATGGTACCCTAGAGTAGGGATCCTTCTGTGGGAGAGGGAACCAAACCACACCAAGGTATGGTCAAAAGAAGTAAACATGAGCCAGGAAGCTGAGAGATGAACATAATATGGCACTGGCAAATGTTCCTGTCTACTGGACATATATTTAGTGTCATATTTGCTAGAGTGACAGATCTAGAAGGTGGAGCCCATACAGACACAGCAGCTGCACATAGGAAAAAATACTAAGAAATTAATACTTCTCTACTGGTTTAATATTACAGGGATATTATACTTAAATTCAGTTTGTGTTATAAAGCATATTATCTGTTCTGACAAGGCAGAAAAACTTCAAATAAGCCATTCCATAAAAGTTATCTTTTTTATATGAACATAGAGAGAAGTTACTTTCCACAACAACAGAAAGTAATTATTCCTCAGTGTTGAAAGACACTAGCACAAACTTTCTTCTCATGCAAGGCATATGACCTTGGTGATAAAGCCATCTCAGCAAGCCTGGAAAAGAGGTCTATTTTTATATTCTAACAGATTTATTATTATATTCTTACTTGTACTAAGATAATACTTAGGCTCCCAGAAATGGGGTAGGATGATTCTGTACTAGGTACTGTAGAAAAAGAAGATCCAGAAAACACTATCTTTCCTAAAGCTGTATAGAATTGCAAGCCTATAGAATAAATATGGGATGGCATGACATCTCTTGGAATAAGGCCGTAAAGTAACCTATTTCTACCGGCCACTGTTAGGCTGCTGGGGTCCCGTAGATGGAGCTGACAGCACTTGGTAACTGAGCTGTTACTGCCCTCTGATTGTCTGCTGTTTTGTCAGGGGGAAACAGGCACAGAGTGTTTGAGCCACTCGGCTGCAACAAGAACTAAAGGTCTCTTTTCTCATCCAGCTTCTGCACCAGAATGAAAAATACATATCTCCTGCCTCTCACAGTAACAAAAATGGGCACCTATGCATCAGACAGGAGAAGCCAACTCTCCTCCAAAATTCCTGTGGAAGAATGGGCTGAGGGTAATCAGCCAGAGTATGTGTAGATGCCTCTTCACACAGAGCTGTTATTTAAACTAAAGAGTAGCCCCAAAAATGAGAACAAAACCAAAGTCACATCCTACTTACTTTGTAAAGCTCCCTCCTAATATAAGACCAGTGAATCAAGAACTCACTGCTTTCAGTCTAAGCATATTTTGAGGAAGGTAAGTTTACACTGCTTAGAAAGTTAATTAATATAGTCAACCAGGATAAGACATGCAGTTTGACTACTAAGTACTTGTGAGGCAGCTACTTCAATTAAGTAAAGATACTCATGTTAATAACTCACTGACTCTCCCCTCATCAAAAACCCCAACTAGTATTATGAAATCCAAATTCTTCATTATTCCAGTTTATTTCTCCATTGGCTGATTGAGCTGTGGCCAATTAGATTTTTTGAGCACCCAAGTGGTTTTTAAGCATGTATTAAGGGAGAACAAATTATGTTTATTTCAGCCGGTATTACATCTGTAAGATTTTTTTTTATAAAATGAATGTATTGCTGAAATGTCAATATTTCTCTGTGTGCTTTTGGTATTCTAAACCAAGCTATACTGCAGCAAGAAAGAAAACATTTTTTATTAACTGCTTCTCTAAAGATGATAACACAGCAAGTAAATCCAAGGAAGTGAACTAATAGTCTGTCAAATGATTTCATGAATAAGAAACTGAGACAAGACAACCAGAAACTGACAGTGACTCAGTGGCAACGTGAGGACAAAAAAAGGTGAATTGGACAGGAGCACACAACAAAATCTGTGCTGGGTTTCTACGTGACCGATCATTATCTAAGAATAAAAACCGTCTAATTCCATATCAAAGCATTTACAGACTGAAGGGATATTTCATGAGCTGCATGAAACTTCGTGGGTTTTGAAATGAAAATAAATTCAGAAGAGTTACTTTTCAGACAACCATTTGGAGATGGAACTAAAAGAATACTACAAAAAGACAAAAGAAACAAGAATAAGATGCTACACAAGAAAAGCAACCGTCATCAGGTCATTTTTCTATCTCTAGTCATGTTAACTAATAATTTATTTTAACAAGACTGAATGAGACAGCATTAATGGGTAAGAGAACATTCACAGCAAGGTAATCAGAACAGAACAGAACTCTATCAGAACAGATAGAGTTGCAGACACTGAATACATAAATTTTCTCAGAAACAGACAAACTATGGGTGAGATCCAGAAGTTAGAGGAGTCTGAGATTCTGACCAAATTCCACAAAAAAATCAATTAAAAGCCTCACACTGATTTTAATGAACTGTCAAAACTAACTGATCTAATCAAAGCAACATCTTTTTAACTATGTACTTCAGAGTTCATTCAGCATAGGAGAATAACATTCAAAGAGCACAGCAGAAAATAAGGAAGACTGCCTAAAGCATGCAGCATCTCCCATCTGGTTGGGTTACCATCCTGTGACTGATGACACACTTTGGACTGTAGGCAATGAACTGAATTTTGTCAAACTAAATGAGACACAGGAGAATTTGAGCAAAGACCTTTAGAACCAAGAGCATGAAGTATTATCTTCTCAGATAGAGCTGTATTGTTATGTAAGCAACATAAAGAACAGAGCAGAAATGTTAGCGGAAAGGTTAATCTTAATGGAGCAAAACAAAGAACAATTTTAGAGCACAAACACCACCACATACATACAAAATCCATTGCTGCATTCACACTACTTTTTTAGTTTTACTCAGGAATGCAGTTCTAAAACAGAAACTCCTGGTTCCTGCAACCCAGCATGCTTTGGTGTGCATTGCAGAGTGCTCTTAGCTTGTACAAACCAGATTTCTATGGCAGAAAACTAAACTGGTGAGACGCCTTGAGGAACTCAAATGCTTGCTAGTGCTCATGCAGTTCATGGCATAGAGGGGACTTCAGGTCAAGGGAAGATCCCCAAACACTCACAATGCCACATGGGTCCTCAGCACCACTATCAAACCATACTCCCTGAGATGTTAACCACAGCCCACATATGAACGAATTGTGTCTGGAGAATCTACCCAACACAAGGGAATAATATTTGGATATAGCAGAACAAAGTGAGGCATCTGTTGGAACAGTAGGAAAAAGAACAACCAAAGCCTCAACCTGAGTTTAGTTTGAGCTTGATAGAAAGAATGCAAGCAGAAATGCAAACAAAATAAAACCAAAACCAAGCCTATTATAAACTATAATACTAAAAAATAAACTGTCAGTCTGAAACAATGGAAAAATCTAACTGCATGTACTATCTCAAGAGATTAAACACATGTATCTGAGCTAGGCTTTTCCTTCATTCTGTTTCTCAGTTTAGGGTTTGGGAAGTTAATTCTTAACACTAGTATGACTGGTTTATGGCTAAAAGCTATTTTCCTTGGTCTCTATTAAATGGTGTTTACTTGAGAAGGTCAATAAAGTACAATGAGAGAAAACTGAAGTATGAAAGAGATTTCCTATAGTGGAAAACAACCAGATATCACTGACAGTAATTTGCCTACTTATTGAGTGTTTCAACCCAAAGGTCAAGGGATAACTGAACCATGAAACAGTTAACTGTGGTGTTTCTTTGAAACTCAGATACTTCACACATTTAGTACTGTATTAGTCTGTTGGAGAAAAAAGCTCAACATTATGTGAAATGGAAATGGCTTAGTTGCTCAAGGGAAAAGATTTTGGTTTTGCCATTTGTTTGTTATTAATTCCTATGATAAACAATAGCACAGAAGTTAACACTATTTTAACCTGTACTTGCCAATAACCACTGGAAATTAATTTAGGTAAAGAGAGAATATAGAAAACAACATCACTGATTTCCAATAAATTTTCTCCCAGAACCACTGACTTATTTTTCCATTTCACTGCACTGTTAGACATATTCAATGTGTTTAAAGACTGCAGACATCTTTTATACCATATTAAAAATCTAAAAAATATTTTAAACTCTCAGAAACATCTTACTACATGAGTTAATTCCTTAATAAAATTGGTATTATATGTATTACAGTCTCAGTAGACCTTATTCTTAGAAATAATGTGCATTATAGTTCAGACTTCATTCTACATTTGGTAAATTCTTCTTGCTCTGACCAGAAATTGGAGCTAGAGACTTTAAAAGTGGAGATGGTGTGAGTTATTTTAAAGTCAATGGCTTGCATGTGATCACAGGCATCTGATGAGAGGAGTGTCCAAATCCCTACTACACTGCACATCTTTTAGGGAGAAAAAAATAAAGGTAACCAAAATACAATCGCTAAAGTCTGTTACAGATTAACTGATTGTATGGTTATGCCTTTGGACCATTTTTATACCTCAGCTTAATCTGCAATATAGCCATTCTTTAAAGAAAAAGGTAGTTTCTGTTGCAGAATGTCAGACCAGGTCTTCTTTTTGAGATGGTTGGATATTGAATAACAGTGTTTAGAAACAATCCCATGACATCTCTGAGATTTGCTTTGTGGTAGGTCACCCCACGAGGAGTTTGTCATGGGTCCCAATTCTGTGAAAGTCCAGCACAATCATTGCCACAACCCCCAGCACCCCAAGAGCTTGCAAAGGAAATTTTCTTTGATTTCTTAAAAAGGGAATATTTTGATAATGTCCATTCTCTGAATACCTTCTCAATCATGACTATTTTTGTTTTGAGTGAGAGGGGACTTCAGCTTTGTTTAAGGTATTGCTATCAGTCTTCTTCTGCATTAAAACATACACTTAGAAACAACCAATTCATACTGTATTTGGTATGAAAAATTAGGAAAATTAGGATTATTTCCCAAGGACATTTTGAACAGAAAAATGATAACATGTAACACAGAATATTTTCCACACTGGACAGTTGCTCAGATGTATTAACCTAGACCTTACAGGAATGACCTTGCTGCATACTGCAGCCAGACTGCAACAGTGACTATTGTCTAATTACTGCTATAGCATAATGACACATTTCTGAAGAGTGCCTGAGTTGCTTCTGTCCTTCAAACATTTACTGGGAAACACTATAAAGATCTGCAGTTAGTCTATGCCAAAGGCATTATGAAACCTGTATGTAACTCTACATGGATGAGTGTTTAGACAGCACTCTTAAGTTGGTTCGTATTGCTCATCCATTTTATGTCCTGATGCTCTCTATAGGAACAATTTAGCTGATAGAATCAATGAAAAGAGTTACAAAACTGCTGACAGCACAATGCTAAGCAGCAGTTCAAATAATTTAAGATGACACAGGAAGGATTATGAGGGACTTAGCCATTGAAAATTACCGAGTGTTTGTTGGCATTCCGTGTAGATGGCTACAAAATTAGCTGAGGCATTTGAAACAGCAGTTGAAGGACATGGAGTTTTTGGTAAATATCCAGTTAAAAAGCTAACATTTAACAGTAATTGACTGTTACTGGAGATAGTGCTCTTTTTCTGTATGAAAAAAACCCAACAAACCTAACAAAAAAATTGACAAACAAAACAAAAACATCAGAAGAGATGTGTAATTTTTAGATGGTTTATGACTTCAGTCAAAGGTATGGATTAAAAATTAAGGATGATAAAATACTTTAACAGGAAAAAGTAAAAACAGGAACAAAATCAATGATTGGAAATGCATTAATGATTTGAGGGTTTGCTATATTTTTCATTAGAGTTGTGAGAAATGATAATTCTAATGCAAAGCAACATTTTAAGGAGCACTGCCTCACTGCCAACCCAGTAAAATCTTTTTCTAGTGCTGGGATCATTTAGAAAACATTAACTGCAGAAATTAGAATCTCTTATGCAGACAAAGGCAATGAGTATCACAGGACTGATCATTGCCTCTGTTTACTCACTGGTATCTAGATTAGAACTGAAATAAAAAACTAAAATTCTTCATAGAGTGTTGATTTGTTTGTTGGAAGTTGAATTTACTTCTCTAGAAAGACTTGCTGATTTGCATCATATGAATATAATTGCAAAAAGCAGAATTTTAGCAATAAAAATCAAAAGCAGCCCTGAGGATTTCTGACTAAATATTGGCTTTCTTGGGAAGTGAAGCTTTTCCATTTATTTACAGGCTGACTTGCAGCATTTTGGAGAGGCTCCTTTGTCCCACATGGCAAGTAATCACTATTGAGTTGTGTCCTAACACTGTTAGTCTCTGCAACATAAACCTCCAGCACAGCTATTCCTCAAGAATATCCTAAATCCTGAACTTTCTGTCAAATGCTCAACAGTCCTTTCAAAATTTCTGTGATAACCTGTGATAGCAATTATAAAAAACCCAATTGCGGAAGCTGCTAAATATGCCACATTTTATGAACCAAGAAAAGAAAAAAAAATCCTACCATTTGAGATGCTAAAGATGCCAACATATTACATAATGGATTTGGATTATTTCTTCAAAGAAATTTCTATAACAGATTATGGCTGTGTGTTGTTTTTAGCTGGATGATTTCTGCTGTGCCTATCAAAGTCAAACAACACAATTCCCCTGAAATTCTCTGTCTCGCGGAATAGCGATGATGAAGTCAAAATTTACATAGGAGCCAAGAATATTTTGAGGGTTGATGAATATGGGCATTCATCACATATCCAAGTGACTTTTTTTAGTTCAGAGACCATCTTGAAAAGTCCAAATGCACTCTTAGCCTGCTCCTAACCCGACAGGTGAAATTTGCTAGTAAGAGCTCACAAAGGAGTAAACCTGCCCTCAAGCAGTCTCTCCTTTCTGAGGGGAGGCAAGAGAGGGGCTGTTGAGAACTTTGGAACATCCACTTTTCTGTTCCTGCCCAGGGGTTAAACTTACTCCTTGTATATGGCTGATACAGGAGGATTTACTTCAACACTCCTGTAAAATCCTGATTATCTCCAAATAGAGAGTGCATCTAGAAAATTCAGTACTTTTAATAATGCAGCAGATTACATGGTAAGGAGCACTTTGTCCACTTATGGTTCTTTTCATGACAGAACATAAGGGATTGTGGCTTACTTGGGAACAGCATCGGCAGATGAAGACATATATTTATTTGAAATTTAAATAAACTCAGAGTTCCTTAAGGTTAATCAAGCCCAGCCATACACATTTTCAGTGTTGCGAGTATTTCTGAAAGAGAAATGGGGCATGGGGCAAGACAGTGAAGGAAGCTCTGCCAGATTCTTCTCCATACTTGGCTTAAGCTCTGCTGGTATAAACACTGAAAAGGGCATTCATGTCCAAAAACATCTGCTAACTTCAGTGCCTTCATGCTAACAGGTTTAATGCAACCTGAAACATGATATTCAAGCCAGAAGTCATACAACTTAGAATGAAATAGATTGCATTTTAAAATTAAAAACAGTTCTGAGGACAAGAACAAAATCCTAGCCAAGTTTGCAATTTGTATAAGAAGCTGAAACTCAGTGTGGACAACATTTGAGCAGCAATGATAGGAGATTGTCATCTGGTCCTCTTATTTATAAATTAAGAAGCTGTCTCAGTTGGAGACAAGTTTAGGGGGAAATGCTCTGGAAGGAATATCTCCTCCACAGGTTTCGGCACTCCCTCCCCCACCAATACAAAAGGAATTTCTTGTATGAAAGTGAAAAAAACTGTTTATTTAACAAAGTGCCCACAGGACATGGGGAAAAAATGAATAACTATTAAATATTGAACTTCCTTGCTGTGGAGAAAGCTGGTGGATTCAGAGTTCTCTTCTGTAGCTGGCTTGGCCCCTCCTGAGGCCCAAGGCTGGGATGTGGCGTCCCTGCAGTCTCCCTGCTGGTCCACAGGGTCTGAGGACCTGGCTAGGCTAGGCTGAACAGTACCAGAAGAAGAAAAAGAAAAAGAAGAAGAAGTTATTGGAGGATTTCGGTAGGCTGGTATGCAGTCCTGGGAAAAAACCTCTTGCTTCAGCTAACAAGTTAGCTAAAAGCAGAAATTGCCTCTCCTGCTGCAACAGAGCCAAGCAACATGGGGGAGTGTGTGTGAGTCCTTGAACACAAACCATGCCGAAGAATTCGCCCGGCTTCCTCCCACTTTCCTTGGACCCAGCTTGAAGCTGCAGGACCCATTTCTGGGCATAAATCAGACGATAGAGGGATACAGTATTACCATAAAATCACCCCAAGACAGAGGCATAACAGGATGAACAACCAAAAAAGAGCAAGGTGACCGATTACTGCCTTCAGTATCTCTTGAACTGATCTTGCTGATCAAGGGATGTGGTATTCTGGTATCTGAGTAATACTGGGATAACCATGGAGTTTCTGCCCCATCCTATTATTGTCCATCTCCCTGTTTGGCTTCCCTGGTTGGCTGTTGGCCTCGGCCTCTCACGACTCCCCCAGAGCTTCCCTATTGGTTCCCACCCCCCTGATCCCACCTCCTTGGAGCCCGGGAAAAACCCAGCGTTCCCCTTGTCTTGTGGTATTTGCTTGGAGATTCTGAAGGGCACAGATGAATAAACTCATGCTCCGCCGGGATGATAGCAATGCCCTTCTTGACTCTTTGCTACTGACATATTACTGCCCCTGCCTGTGCTCTGTGGGGGCACGCAGGACCCCATGGAGCCAGGTTTAAAAAGGATTAAAGTAATAAAGGGAGTCTCACGGGGTCTGTGAATTCATACAACTCAGAAAACCTTGACAAAGCAGATATAATTATTACAATTTAAGTGCTTCTAATTGTAATTTCTTATGAAATTATTTTGGTTTCCAAAATAACTTGATTTTAATAGAGACAGTTTGGAACTATCTTTGGGAATCATCATACTGCTACCACATATGAAGATCTCTGTGGACATTTCTGTTTTCTTTTCACTTATCTGCCATACTTTTAAGGAGATTCTGCAAGATGGGACTTACACCTTCTGTCTCTCAAAGTCTGCACTACCTTAACATTGTCATTAACATCAATATCCTTATAATATAATTCCATTAGAGAGAAATTTTACATAGTAAGTTTCAAAAATTAAATTTTTAGCCACATATGAAGAAACAGGACAAATTATGTTCATTTTACTTATAAAACATTTTGGTTTCTTCTCTCTTGCAAGAGGAGAATAAGAAATACAGGAATATGGAAATACTATCCATCCTCAAGTGCATATAGTTTCAAACAAAAGCACTATTTATATTCAAAGAAGACTGCTTTGGATCCAAGCACTTCTATCAGAAATGACCTAAAAGTATGTGTGCTTCTTAGCATACTAATTGCTCTGAATCTAAGCAATCCTGCTTAACTGTTCTGCTTGCCCAGTGCATATACTTCATAGTTAAAACCCCAAAAAACATCAGAAGGAGAATTCTAATTATATGTTTCATTAACTTTCAGAAAAAAATAGTATGCACTACGGACTTTCAGGTGCCATAATAAATGCTGCTGGGTTCTGCTTTTCCCCCCTGAACTAATTAATTCTCTTTCAATAAGTCCCTCTGCAGAAGGAGACAAAAATGTTTAGCAAAGAGTGGAAGGCAGGTATATTTATTTTAGACAATTGCTGGAGAATGGCAAATGGACAGTCAATATAATTTAGTTAAGAAACACTATTCACTTAATATGAACAAGTTTCGTCGAATATTAATACAACTGCTAAAGGAGATGTTAAAAAACAGCTTTTGAAAGTTCAAGGAAAAAATACAGGATGGGTTGGGGTTTTTTAATGCTTTTTTAAAGGCTTCTTACAGTTGGCAGACTTTCCCCTAATATCTATCTCTTGAAAATGCATTGAATCAGTTTTAATTAATTTCGTAAATTCTTTCAGGGAGTTACATGTATATCTGACAGAAATTTAATATAAAAAGGATTAGAAAAGTAGATTTACATTTTTCATGCACAAGCTCCGAGAGTCCAAGGCAGATAAATTTTCCTCCCTACTGCCCGTACCTGAGAAGTATCAGGCACCAGTAAAATGGAGCTCTTGTTGCAAGCATCCATTGAAGACTGTCTCAGCTTCCCCTCTCTGCCACACACCACCGCCCCACACATTTTTTCCTTCCCCTAAATCAATTAAAATTATGATAATTTTGTTCCTGACTCCTGTTTTTGACTTGATGAAGCTGGCTTTCTAATCAGGAAGGGTAAACTTAAAAGTCAAGTGCAATCAGGGATTATTAGTCAAGAAGTGATTATGAAAAGTATTTAAAGATAACAACTAATGCTGTGCTAGTATAAAAAGCAAACACCCTTGAAACAAACCAAATTAATTACCCTATCTTTCTTTACTTTAACACACAAATAACCTAAAAATGGGTTGATATGCTCTTACCCTCATCTTAGAAGAGGAAACATTTTTAAGAGGGAGATTGAACCACAGAACATCTAATGAAATTGGATATTGTTATTTATTTTGATAGCCTACATAGAAAGCAGAGACTGGACAAAACTGGAAACTTAACTTCCCAATAATTTGCTGTGTTTTAGATCAAGTGTGGATGTAATTTGGTTGATGAAAAGTGAAGAATGAACTCTTGATGTGGTGTATGCATACTGCTGCTGTTCTGTCAGTGCTGGTTGTCAGCTCTACAACAGAACACACACAACAGAAAATGACAGTAAATTATGTTCTGAATATCAGGGAGAAGACCTTTGGTTTTTTACTTGTAAGAAATTCAGATAAAGACTTTTTCAGACAAGGTCATCAAATACTGTGTTTATAATATGTTCAGAAGCATCTCTCCATTACACATGGAAATGGAACAAAGATGACAGATTCATTTTTTTCTGCTGCTCCCAAAATCTTTAGAGATCATTCAAATCCACTTGGTTTTTTATTTATTTTTATTTTTTTTAATGAAAGTTAGGGAATATGAATCTGTGGGAATTTAACCTTTGGTATGTTAGTCCTCTCTCACCCTAGAGACTGGACGCTACAGTTACAGTACAATTCCCATGATCTACTACAGGATTTCAGCCATAAGAGAATATAAACGCATCATGGGATATGTACTCTAGATATATAAATGGCTCCTCAGGGGAAACTGGAAGTACAAGTTTTACTAGGTGCCTACAGGAACTTTACAGAAACCAATGAAATTAAGTTATTATGAGAATTATGAGAATATGATAATACTGTCTAGTGAAATAGAGAATTCCACTGAAGTGGACCCATTCCACAGAAAATCACCTGTTAAAAGAGTCATACAAAAATACTTGAGTGCAGGAAGAGGCGTCTATCACCCTTGGAATTATTTAAAGCCTCTGTTTAAAAATTCTCAAAGAACGAGCTCCACCACTAGGACATCAGCAGAAGTAAAAGATGAGACAAGTTTGCCTGTTCAGGGCTTTGGGAAGGCACATTGTTTTCAGACACAACGTGTTAAATTGTGTGGCAGAGTTCAATTTCCATGTTCTCTGTAGGTGCTGACTGCACATGAACTTGTGACAAACAAGCTGACAAAATGACAGCATTTCAGAGTATTTAAAGAATGATTTCTATGTCCTTCCAGTATTCAGCTTGGTAGCTCTGAGTCCCCAGACAAAACACATGGATCGCCCAGTCACTATGTTGTGACAGGAGACAGGAGAGGATTGTCAAGTGCTGCATGAGCAATAGATACAATCTCACAAATGCAGAAAGAAGAGTCTGGTTAGATTAGCATTATAGCATACAAATAACAATTTCTAGTTTCCTTGTTCTTCCCCTTCTCTGCTAGGGCCAGAGCAGCAAGGTTGTGCTGGTGCCACCCACCCCTGCCAGGGCACCGCGGCCACTGCACTGCTCTCTCCACCCCACATGTGCCTTGGTCCAGCCTCCCACCTCTCCCTGCTGCCAGCAGCCCTGTGGCACCAGCAGGGAGCTCTGCAACGTGGAAATACATACAAGGAGCTGCTCCCTACTGAGAAGAAAGCAAGCTGTGGACTATTTCTGACATGCACAGAGATGAGTTTGTGTTTGTGAAGGCAGGCGCTCAGACATCAAAGGTTGTTTCCATGCCCTACCACTTGGAACGGAGAAGTTCAGATTATTCTGCATTTCCACATTTACTTCTGATGTACTTCCATTAGGTATATTTTTCATAAAACACCCACAAAGAGAAAACTAATTAGAACTTGTTTTTAGATTAGGATTAGCTATTTTTCTAGGTGGTAAAATAGAGTGAAAAATGTAAAGATTCTAAAAATACATCAATACATTAACAGAGATTGCTCATTGCATTGTATCTTAGCAACAACACTCGTTTGCAAATCAAGCAATACAGACTGCATAAAAAGCTGCAAAAGTCCAAACCTTCCACTTGAAACAAATACAATAAAATGAAAGAATTTGTAAAATTACATATAATAATTAAATCAAAAGTCTAAAGAACTTTCCTGCTCTATTTCTGCATCAGTTTCCAAGCCTCAGGATCATAAGTATCTGTTGTATGATTCCAACAGTTCAGGTGAAATCTAGGATCTCTGAAAAGTACTTTTAAGTGTCTTTTAAAGTTTCAGATGCTTCTGTTAAAATATTTTATCTAGGAAATTATGAAAGCATAAATGGAAAAACATTGGTCATTTCAACTGGAGTTATACTTTGCACCTGTGTCATACCAGACAAATAATTAACAACCAATGACATCTAAAGACAGTGCTAAAATCATACATTAACATATAATTTTGAATCTGAGTAAATGCATTTGTTATGGGCCCTTTGGGGAATCAGCATGTGAAGTTCTTCCTCCCCATTTAAATTATAGATATAAAACAAATTAAGCAAGTCAGTATTCTCAGAAGTCAATTCCATATATGCCAATGTCTGCTCAGAAGTTTTAAATAATAATCTATGCATAGCAAGTAACACTTGGGATTTAGTTTTGATCTGCTGCTGCTTGTGGTTGTTGTTTTTTTTTTATCTGGTGGGTTTTTTGTGACACAAATTTACATGGATTAACATTTATTTGAAAGAATCTTACACTCTATTACCATTCCATATTTACCTCATTTTCAAAATCTTTCCTATTAATTTCAGTACTTCTGCAACATATTTATTTATTTCAAACATTGAGGTGTCTTGCAAATTGAGGAATATAAACCACCTTGGTGCCATTCATATTTTATGATAGTGATACTAGAATCTCTGTGCTGTCTTATCCTCCATTACTTCTTTTATATGTAGTCATAAGACAACAAAAATTAAAGGCAATTGCCAAACAAAAACAGAGACTCGAGGATTTAATTATGACAAAAATGTGAATGTAAGCAGAAAAGATGAAGCAATGATCTTTGCTGTCAGCAACAATTTTAGCAGCACATGGAGGCAAGGGCAAGATTCATGGTTAGTCTGTCTAATGTCTTTTAAGGACCTTGGGGATTTTATTTGGATGCCTGCTGAAGTCTAACACAAAGAACATAGAAAAAAATTCCTTCTCTCGGGTTTTGCTTCCTTACTTGAGGATTCTTGAATTTTTGGTGACTTAACAAAGCTGTTACCATTGGGTAGAGATAGGAATGAAATAAAAGGACAAGGGTTTGAGTTATTACGTGTGTTTGCTGCACAGTCCAGGTCTCAGTTATGGTTTGATGAACACCTTTAAAAAAAAAAAAAAATCTTGCATATACTTGCAGCTGTTTATCCTGTGTCCACAATAGGTTTTCTTGAACTGGTTCTTCATAACACAATTTGAGTTAAGTAACTGTCCTATCAAGGCCTGTCCTTGCATCTCTCAAATCCTCAGAGGAGTTACCTACCATGATTTTAAGAGAGGCTGAGAAATTGCCTTCCCCTGGCATTGCAGCAGCAGGAAGCTCACATTGTTCCCTGCTGTCTAACACTCTTCAGACAAATCAGCAGTAACATCCAAGAATTTTAAGATTTTAAGATTTCTGTGACTGAGAGCCCCAAGTGCAAGTACTCCATCTCATCCACCTGAGCTTTACTCCCCCGGGAAGAAAGAAGTGGGAATTTCTCTCCATTACAGGCATGTTCTCTGTGACACTGCCACTGTGGCTTTCTGTCCCTGCAGGAGAAGCTCTCATTGTTAAAAACCTCTATACTATTCCCTTTCTGGAAGACGAATTAGTATATTCATATCTTGTAATGTCACCTCTCCCTTGATTTTTAAGTGTATACATAATCACACCAAATACAAATTCATCTCTACAGCAAAATCATTCATTTAGATGTTAATCTTAGTCAAATTCTAATAGATTGCAATCTAGAAAACAATAGTTATCACATCTTCCCAGAAGGAATAAATTAAGTACTTATAAATCATTAATTTGCAACTCTCCAATGATCAAGTTTGTCAGACTAATGTGATTTTAAACCAAGTAGGATTTGTTCATTTGTTCATTCATACCAGTAACAATAACATGAGCATAGTAAGAACTGATATTAAAATATCAGCCTTCAATTCAAAGAGAAAGATTGCAGGTTTTTCTACTTCATGTACCATTTCCCAGCAGCTGCAGCATATGGACTGTTAAGTTAAAAGAGTTCATTTTAAACGCAACTGGCAAAGTATGACTGATGCACCTGACTGGCAATGAAATGTACCTAAAAACCTACGGTAAGTTTTTAACCTGTCCTCCACTCAATCAGTATCTGTAAGCTTGTTCCATTTCTCTGGTGATGTCTTATTTATATATCACAGTACCTTTTGGACCAAATTTGTCATGCATTATATGTTCTACATTCAAGGCCAAGAGAATTTCTACAGCCACATAATACAATAATGCTGAATTATAACCACATACTTATATTTATATTCACATTCACCTCTTCTGCAGTGGTTTGTGATTCCTTAAACAGACACAATTATGTGCTTGGGTTTTCCACAGCAGTTTCCAATATTCATCCCCTTGTGCAATTTCATACAGACATTTTTTGAAGACCAAGTGGGCCTAGTGATCTTCACCAGCTAGACTGAGTAACTTGACAAAATAACTTAGTTTTTATTCATTTTCCTCTTCTGTTCAGCTTTAGGAACCTTAAGGAACCTTAAACTGGCTTGAAAATTCACCTGATTTCTTCCACTGCTCAGCCCCACAAAGTGTTGCAGGCAAGCTTAATGCTTCGTTTGTATTCAAAACCTAATGAGAAAAATTACTTGAAAAGTGGATGTGACATTTCTTTTAAACACTATCATAACAAGCCAGGTGATATATTTGCCTGCTGCTCATGCATGGCAACAGTGAATTAGGAGAAGATACAGATTTGTTAATGAACATTTAATTGCCATGGGACTGAAGGTGTCTTGGTTTTTATGTTCCAGTATTTCTAAGGCTGTACCCATTAAATGAAAATGAGTAAGAAAGCAGTCTTGCTAGACAGAGCAGGAAAAATAATGCATGTTTTATGTCCTTACTGGATTTCAATACTATCTGAAGTCTGACCCTTTCTCTGCCCTGGGTCCATGGTTGTGATGCTATTTGTCTGCTTAATTTTCAACCTGTTTCTTGAGAACTGCTGTTCAACAGCTTTTCCCACTGGCTGGGGATTCATCCAGAGCTATCCCCAGGCTCTCCACTCCACACTTTGAGCCATTTTCTAAGCATATGGATTTTTTCCAACACACAAGAGAATTTCATGTAAAAAAGAAGCCCAAACCAAAAAAACCTTCTTGAGTAGCTCAGGGCACACATATGCTCACTGTGAACACTTATGGTAATTTAATAATAAACCTAATGAAGAAGGATAAATACCTGACCCTTACCCTGCTGTTTTAGAGGGGGACAAGCTGAGATTAAAAAGAGTTAAATAGTTTGACAAAGGCACCTAGCAACACATGTGTGTTCCAGCCACCTGCTCCAGGGCTCTCTATGTAACCAGTCCTACCCATTAATCAGAGCTGGTTATTACTTAGGGTTCTGAAGGAAGAGAAAGAAAACAAAAGCACTTTTCATCTCAACTTCTTTTCATCCTGTCTTTCTGAAGAAAAGAGGTATGTCTGAAGACAGAACATTTCTCTGACCAGCTGAGCTGCCACAATAACGAAGGCACTCTCAAAATCTTTCTTAACTAATGAATATATGAATTGAGGGAAGACTTTGGGCTGAGAGTCGCCACTGAAACAATGACTGTAAACCAACAGGACAAGTTCCTCAGATGCTATAAAATCACAGTAGCACCATCTGGCACTCAGTGAGTCCTTGTGGAATTGAAAAGATTGGCTGAAAAAGGAAAAACTGCATTCTCCTGTCCACTACTTGTTAAAACCTCCAAGTTTCTCATAATAACTTTTAAAAATGCATTTTTAATCTCCCATTCCTCAGCTGTTTTGAGAGCTTTTCTCTGAACTATAAATGTAGAGGTATTTCTTAGTCAGCTTACCCTTAGGAGTATTTTACTTCTCAGAAATATACTGAGACAAATACACTGAAGAAGACTGATAATCTAACATCAGCCAAATCATGACAGTTGGAATCATTGATAGGAAATGCCTCAGAGCATAAGGTGAAAAAGTATTCATTTTCCTTTTTACATTAGACAGAACACCTTAAATGGTAGCAGATAGAAATAAAACCTTAGAACAGCTCACTATCAGGTTGAAAGGATGAGCAGCATTAGATGTTCTTGGAGTTCATTACAGCAGATTCTGACTGCTACTGCCAAAGCTGTTGTAAGGACACCCTGCTTATATCTTTTGATAGTGACAGATTAAAATAATGGTCATGCAAAGACACGGTCACAAAATCTAGCATTTTGCCTTGTTAGTCACAACTATCATTCCAGTTTCCTCTCAAACCTCTCTTACCAGAAGAAATAAAAATGTATTTTCCACCCCCATTTTCAACAAGAACATAGTAACATTCTTAGAAAGCCCTCTGTGGACCTCTTTCACTTGGTTATTTTCAAACTTATTTAGCCATTACCAATACATGTTTACTAGAATCTGCTTGACATTTCTAAAGGTGTTCTTTTCCTCCAAATTAACACCAGAATGGAGGCCGATAGCACTCTTTCTTAGGCAAACAAGGGTCTGGCATATAAAAAATAAAACTGTGCTATTAAATATGTCAGTAAATAACACATTATATTTGAGTTTCATGACTTGGCCCATGTGTTGTTCCCTACCATACCCAGTCAGATAAATAATATTTTATGATTCTGTGCAAATGAAAAGATGATATAGTTTTTATTTATTGCTAATAAAGCCACTAACACTGTTATCTTCAGGCAAAAGAAAGATTGTGCTCCAGATCCTAATTCCTGTTCTTGGAAAAGGCTGTATCTATTTTACAAAGAGAACATTGTATTAGCAGCCATACTTGCAGTATAGTCTGTCACCTGCAAAGGTGAGAGTATACACAGACACAAGATATGTATCTTTTATACTATATACTGTGTCTTGTATATGTCTGTAATATATGCAGGTATAAAAGAGGACAGACATGTATCCTGAATGATTCCTCAGTGAGTTCACCCTTTCTCATTAATGCAGCTGGTTCAGTGCTAGATGAAGCAAAACTAGACTTATCTTCCAGCCGTGTGCCTTAAGATTTCCTGCTTTTCCATGAAGGCTCCATTTCTCTACAGTGGTTTATGTTCTTAAGCTTCTGGATCAAATAATGTCTGAATTCACCTGGCTGAATTCAAGTGTTATCTTTCGTTGCTTTGAGTGCTGTATTTTTGTACAAGATCCTCACCTAATTAACTCTCAGCTGGAAACACTCAGATTTCAGTTTACCCACCTATCATTCCCTAAACTCTTCTTGCCTTTAACTCAGCAACACAGACCAGCTTCTGTCAAATCTATTCTTATCGCCAGGGCCGGCCTCAGGAGTGTCTGATCCTGCTCGGGAGGCTCCAGTGACCTTCCTGCAGACTATGCAAAGTCCGCTTCCAGGCAGCCGATAGTCTGGCTGTACTGGCTCAGAGTGCAGGCTGCACACGCTGAGGAGGCAGATGGCTAAACCCAAGCACCCAGGGATAAAGGAGGCAGGAAAGAGTTCTGTCCGTAACTCCGGAAAGTTTTATTCTTCAAAGCAAACAGGACAGAAAGCCAAGGGTCCAGGGCTGTGCGAGCCATTAAAAGGTCCAAAAAATGGGGTGGAGCAAACAGGGAAAACCAGTGAGGAACAAGGAAATGGATGGAACCCAGAAACAACCAACAACAGACAACCAGAGGAGGGGAAACACACTGACAGCCAGTGAGGGATCAAACTTAACAGAAGCTTCCAGAACAGGGGGCTGTGGCTTAGATCTCGGCCTTGCCTACCGACACACCCTCAGATAGAGACTCATCTATCCATTGGATAGGTGGTATCTGACGGACACGGGGCGGTCTGGTAGTGGGCCAGGTCACCACAGCATATTCTGACAAATATTCCCAGCAGTTTACAGTGCAAATGTCAGGGATAAATGACAATTCAAACTCTGAGTTCCAAAAAGATGTTTTTATTGTAACTCAGCTTTGTCTGGAAGATCCCAACCAATAACAACAGAATGAGAAAGAAAAAAGAAAAAAAAAAGGAATGAGACCCGGGTATAGCAGCAATTGGATTGCCTGGCCAGTCTGCTGACTGGCCGACGAAAGGCTCCACCGAGCTGGAGCTGGATGTTAGAAAATACCCAAAAGAGTGTTTCCTCAAGGAGGAAAGAGAGG
The DNA here is from genome assembly GCA_013399225.1 of Rhipidura dahli. NCBI lineage: Eukaryota > Metazoa > Chordata > Aves > Passeriformes > Rhipiduridae > Rhipidura > Rhipidura dahli. Next base: position 70,227 of record VXAC01006627.1, on the reverse strand, counting down.
CCGTTGTCCAGCTCGTATGCTCTGCCTAACCACTAGCTGGCTAGACAGGAGCAGACCCTCTGCCTGAGCAGCTCCGAGAAGCTTCCTGAGGCAAAAAGTGCCCGACTGTTTGTGCAGGCTTTTTATAAAGTTTTCTTTAGGGGTTGGTTCTTAGCCACATCACTCCCCCCTGATGGAATCTGATTGGTGTTTTCTAGTGAGTGAAGGGACCCTTCCCACCTATCCGATGGCTCTAGTCTAGGGGTCTTACATTGGCGGGAAAGGGTCTAATTAAAATTCATGGGCCAGTGGCAGGACCAACAGCTGGATGCTATTTTTAGGTCTTACAGGGTCTGTGATCTTCTAGAGTGAGCCTGGGCTTGGGCTTATTTTCCTCCCCTTAGTTCAGATTTGATTTAATTTAACTCTTATCTCTCAACTTTAACATACACATTATGTATAACAATAACAAAGCAACACCCAATAACTGACACAAGCCTGAAAATTCATTAAGGCTCATTTCATTTTTAACAGCAAATATAACCCGAAGGTCTCTCTTCTGTCTCAAAGCAAATCAATGCTTTGTCAGTGTCATCTTAGAGGCAAAATTCCCCCATAACATCTGTAGTGTTACCAGCAAAATTCATTCTGTTCTTGACCAAAAAAAAAAGCACTTTTGATCCCTAGGTCTTCACAGCCCCACTAGTGCAGGTACAAAAACAAATTCATTCAAACTAAGAAAGATCTTACTGACATAGCCCAAATTCCTTCTTAAGAGTCAGCAGCTACTCTGGAAACTATTCCAGGGCCTACAAAAGGGCCTACAAAAGAAGTTGAGGGAAGAGTGATTTAGTTCATATAAATTATAGATTGGCTTTGGTTCAGAAGCTAGCGTATGAAATTCAAGTATCTCATAGAGAAAGGTAGAGTAATTGATTCAAATTGCTTTTGGTAGCTTACCAACTGTGAGTAAAAGAAACAGTACCCTAATTACAGAAAGCCAGAGATCTTGTTCAGACAGGCACAGTATTTACAAATGAGTGTGGTTTACATTTTATTGTTTGTAGGAAAGAAGTGTGCCTTCAGATCCTCCTTCTTCAATTATTAGCATTTGAACTGTTACAGAACTGCTGCCTTTATATAATAATATAAATTCTTGAGGAAAATTTCAAAGAACCAGGGTCATCATCTTTTGTAAAGAAACAGATCATTTGTTAAGTTTTGTTCATACAGTGCCTGGCAGAGCCCAGCATCTGTCTCAATTGGGCCTTCTAGGCATGGGTGCCATACAATGACTTCAAGCTATCACACATATTGGCATCTTTACAAGCTCTGGTGTTTTCCTTGGTAACACAACTTCATAAAGCAGAGTTCTATTTTGTGTCAAAATGTTGCATTATTATAACAAAATCATTATCTTTTGGTTTCATTTTGTTCCTGTTTATTTTCATAGTGGCTAAATTACTACATTATTTATAACCTTTTCAGAATCTAATTGTATGGCATCAGCCATACTGAGGTATTTCTGGATGGGCGTTTTCTACACAAAAACTTCCTCCTTATTATTACCCTAGCAGCTCTGCAGTTCCAGCACACCAACCAAGATTAATTAAGTGGGCACAATATTGCTGAAATCTCACTGGTTTGCTCTGTCTATCATCACTGAGATTTCTACAACCAGCAAAAGACCTGCTAAAGAAATATGTGACTAATGCTGAAACAGTCCAGTTTAATGAGACCACCTGGGAAACCACTTCTCCCTAAGTGATCAAAAGAGGAAGTTAAATCTCTCTTTGTTCAGATGGAATGGATAACAGGCTGTATAAATATATACAGTAGCTATCTGTGTGGATCTGTTAAACAGCCCAGTAGCTTTATATTACTTTATTTGACTTCATACTCAAATATAAATCTTGTTCAAAAGGCTTACTCTAGGCTCTGCATCTGTAGAGCCCAATTCTGCTGTCAACGACTTAGAAGAATTTATTTCCTAATTGCCTGACTAGTAATTCACTTTTCTTCTCTGTGACCTATTAAATTCTGGTAAGCTCAACAAACCGTGTGCTACTTGATAACTGCAGTCTGTGTTTAGCAATGTAATGATTACCTGTGTATTCACAAGACAGCACCACAATGCAGAGATGATCAGAAAAAGCAAAGCACCAACAGCTATGCTGAGATTACAGGAACTCTCCATCCTACCTACCTAATCTCAGGCTCTGAGTCTTCATGGATTCCTTATATATGAGATAGAGAGCAGAAAGATTCCTTCTATAAGTTGTCCTCTAGAAAAGCACCTGTGTTCATAGAATACCAGTGATGCGTCAGAAAATTCTACTATCTGCTTTCCTTTATGTCCTGATCTGCTCAGCTCACACATTTATATGTCCTCCTGCTGTCCTCCGTGGCTGGAGTCCACTGTAGCTGCTGCTTAGAGGGGCCCTTGTCCATCACATGCTGACACTTGTTTAAACTACAGCCCAAAAGTATTTAACCTCCAAAGGATGAGGAAAAGAGGCCACCAACAGAAATCCAAAGAGTTTTTTTTAAGCAAGTCAAACCTTGTATCAAAAATCAGAAAAGGAAAAATGTCCAAACAACAGCACCCACTGTATTTTGTTTTCCTCTCCTTACTGTACCTGACTGGTTTTCTTATTTTCCTGGAGAACTGAACATCTTCCATTTCTGCATCTTACATATTCTCCCACTCTTTATTTGTTTTTAATTAAGTTATTGCTGGGCAGAGAGTCTTCAATTTCAGCCAATTTTGACCAAGCTCAAACTACATTTTAATTTAAAATGTGAAAGAAAAACTGCTTCATACAGAATGCTTCTGCCTGGTAATTTGGAAAATGCATATTTGAGTGGAGAAGTCATCTTCATTAGCATATTTTAAATAAGGTTGTATAATAAAACCTCTTCCCATTTATTATGGCATTGCAGGGAAAATTGAAAGAATACCACTGAATTTTACTAACATGTTTTAAGACTTTTAGCATAAATTAAATAAAGTTTCATCACAGAGAAAAAAATGCAGCAAATTTCACAGAAAACCAGAGCTTAAATGGCTGAAGTTAAATACAGGTCTAAAAAGAATGAGTTCCTCAGGGCCATACATTATTGTGAAGGAAATACAGCTAAACAACTCAAACAGAGTGGGAGATGTCAGGAGGGAAGCTGGAAGCTTTCAAATGCCAGGTTACAGCACAGAATGAGTGACAGCCCTCGCGGCTCTAAAAGGGACCCAGCGTGACTGGAATTGCCAAGGACTTTTGGTACAAGAATGAATCTCTTGTGTGTGATAATTTCTTTTTGGTCTTTCCATTTCCTTCTTTCTATAGACTGGAAGTTTCTAGAATACAAACAGCACAAAATCTACACAGAAGAATAAAATAGAAAATGTGGAACTGATAGGGAGATTACATCAGGTATTTGTTTTCTCTGAACTAATATTAATTCTGGATTTGTAAATACAGGCTCGGAAGAGGTGAAAAGCATCCAAGTATGGACCATTTCAGGATGTTTGCATTATTTTGTTTCTCTTCCCTTTTCTTTAAAATACACACAAAGGTAAAGAGAGGTATAACTTGTTCTGCTGCTGGTATTACTGTTCTCTTCTAGTGGAGGCCTGAACCTCCAGAATTCCATTCATGCCAATGAATCCTGACAGCTCAAATACAAAAAGCAGCTCCAAGGAATTGAATGGGTATTTTTCTTTCCCTGTTGAATGACTACAACCTTGTATGGTGGTATTTTTATGAGAACTTTCTGAAATCAAGTACTAACCTGGCAAAGCTGGTAGGAAACAGTATAATGCAGGCTTAACCTGTCCCCCTGCCCCAATATTTACTACTGGTTCAAATACTGAGTAAGCACAGAATAGTGAGGAGAAGGGGAGATAGTGGTGATTTGGACACCTCCTCCTCGGGAGAGTGGATGTAAGGCTATGTACTACAGCAGGTAGGTCAGGAACTAACAGGGTCAGCTTGTTCTGCACCAAGACAGATGGCAGCTACTTCCCTTAGTCTCTCTCTGTATCTGCAAGTCAGTGATTCTTACTCCTGAGGCATCTTGGTGGCATCTAAGATTTGCTGTTCCACATCTTCACTTCTGTTTATGCTATTGAATAAGCATAAGAATTTGAGTTTCAGCAACCTCAGAAGAGCTTTTTGATGTTTCCATATTTATACAGTGTACTAGTTTGAAAACAAACCAGTGGGAGGTCGCAAGTCAGAATTATAATTTAATATGAAAATTAAAATAAATGCAATAGTACAAGAACACTGACAGAGTCAGGGCGGTAGTAGCAGTCCAGATGAAGTGGTTCTGTTGAAGGCGTGATCCTGTAGAAAAGGGTCTGGTCTTCATCTGAAGGTCCAGTGGCAGCACCTGTCCCCTGGGAATCCAGTAGGTAAGGGCAGCTCCTGCTGTTCCAAACCGCAGATTATGTGCAGGTGGGAATTCTTGGCTCCTGCCCTCTGGGCGGAGCATCTCACAGTGGGATGATGTCATTCTGTGAGTCACGGGGTGGGTCCTTGATTGCCCATTAAACAGAGATTGCCCCCCGGAGGGATCTACCAAGGATGAGTCACGGTAGGAGATAATGAACCCTGCCCCTCCTGCAGTATTAACAGCTTGTCAGGATGATAATAGAATACATTTGGTTACATCTTACATTGTAATCTAGGACATACAATCACTGACAATTCCAGCAAATGACCATTGCTGCTTCTGCTTCCCTATCACTCTGCCTTCCTGCCATTCTGTTTTCACTTGGAAACCTCTCTGAGTATGGCCCGCCAGCCTGCTGCAGTGGGAATAGCAGGTTTAGAGAGGTGCATACACTGACAGCTCTGTGTACCTGCCATGGTCAGTGGGATAGCACTCATCACTACCTTTACATTTAGTAAGAAAATCATAGACCCTGAAATCTTCAACCATCTCATTCACCACAAGATCAATTTGGTTGGACAGGACCTTCTTGAAGTCATCTAGATCAGTCCTCAAATATTTTTTCTCCATTTCCTGCTTAGTGCCCTAGATAATTTGTTTTAGGCCATCTCACTTAAAAGAATGAAGCCACAGCTCTGCTGTTTTCTTGTGAACTTATATGAGTCTGAAACCTCAAAACTGGATGTGAATATGGCAGTCTATCTTGTATGTACATTCCAGAATAAAATTAAAATAGATGAACACTTTTTTTTGTGACACACAGTTATGTCACTCCAATTATGCCACCTAGTCCATGCTTGCACTAAGGTTTTCTCCATGTTGAAAAAGTATAAAATCAAGTTCTGTTTGTTGGTAGACCAAATTTTAACCATGATAACTTGTGTCTTTGCACCATCTTAATAATGATTTGTGTCATTATTATGGAAATGAGAATTCAATTTTGTGTCTCTGCTACCAAAGGACACTGGGGCCCCTTCTTGAAGGTTGCAGAGCCTTGAAGCTACACTCCAGCTGTAGGGCTCAGAATGGGATCGAAGCAGGAAATGTAGGAAATGTCATGACCCAAACAAACACTGCTTCTATTTTGAAGATGATCCTCAGGTGTGCTGCATAAGAGATTTTCTCAACAGTCTTCCCTAGGAAACTGAGCAAAAATGAAGGGGTTCATCACTACCATTGCTTATTTTGTCTTTTTACATAAAAAGCTCTGCTAAATCTTGAGGAATCGTTCCAGACTTGGAATTAATGAGATACATTATCGCCAAACCTAGCCAGCCAAGATTACTTAAAGTCCCCTAGCTCAGCTTCTTGGAGCAGACAAACTGAGATAGCACGAAACTCCACAGGGACCAATTTCTCATGCTTCTTAAGCAGCTTCTGTTAACCCAAATAAACCACCACGATCCAGCAGCTCTCTGGCTTCCAGTGCCCATTTCAAGCTGCTCAGACAGCACTACTCCAGCAGCTGCAATACAGACAGAACCTGAGCGTGGTGAATCCGCCAGCATTTAAAAGGGGATTCAAACCCCGTGAAGTCTTTCATACAGCCTTTGTTGGGTTTAAATACTCCTAACTGAAAAGACAGTACGTGCTAGAGATTAATGTATATACATGTATGTACTGATGAATGATTGGCCATTAGATCATCAACAATGGGTTAATACATGGAATTGATTTATAAAGCTAGAGGGTTTATGATTGTTTATAAAACTTGTTGAAGATATAACCAGTAAATATAATGGACTTGAGATGCTTCTTCAGTTACTTGGGGTATAGTGCTGATTTAAAAGAGAAAATCAGAATGTAGTTTTCACTAAGCATAATAATCAAGTTTAATACTAATATATCTGATTATGAGAAAAGGAGTGACAATGATAATCATTACTACTGAAGATGATTTTGATTAAATGATGATTAAGTAATTAAACATAATTATTTAAAACCTTTCCATTTCCGTCTTAGCATGTTTGATTAAAATCTTACATAAAATAAGTAGGTCCTGTATTAAATAAATCATTAATTCAATATGACAATCAAAGCTTGTCTCCAGAACAAAGGGTAAGGAGAAGTTTATTCCATCACTTTCTGTTCTAGTGTGTTAGTTATAGGTGATAATTTTTTTGAAGTAACTTTGAACTGGGAGCTGCTGTATGTTGTTTCTTTCCTTCTCACACCACTCAGCTGGTATTCACAGAATTGCAGATCATGCTGAGTTAGAAGGGAGCCACACAGATCATCTAGTCCAAGTCCTGGCGCTTCACAACACCATCCCCAAGAGTCACACCGAGACTATTGTGCCTGAGAGCCTTGTCCAAACACTTCTTGAGCACTGTCAGGTTGGTGCTGTGACCACTTTCCTGGGGAGCCTGTTCAGTGCCCAACGACCCTCTGGGTGAAGGACCTTTTCCTGTTAAAAAACCTAAACATCCTCTGACACTACTTCAGGCCATTCCCTCAGGTCCTGTCACTGGGCAGTGGGCAGAGAAAACACCACCTTGTTGGTCCAGCAGCAAATTGCTGCATCAAAGGAAGACATGGCAAAGCATTTCAAATGCTTTCCTACATTTAGACATCTAAATTTAGTTGCATGCAATCTGCTACTGAAAGATACCATGCGGGATTCTTGTGCTCTATGCTCTAGTTGTCATGATTCATTTGAACTATTTTAGAGCTTCATGTCAGGATGGGATGAATCCAGGGCTAGAAACACTGGTTTTCTTTTGTACTTCCGCACTAGAGGGGAGCCTTTATTTTGACAAATGAGTATTTAATCTTGTAACTTAAAATTAAATGAATGAATGTTGAATAACATAGTGTGTATATATATATATATAGTAGAAACTTCTGAAGACATGACTGCCAACCTCCAGTCACATGCAGATACTTGTCATTGACAGGACAGACAGAAAAAAAATCTATTCGATATTTTTGGTTTAAATGTTTCAAAATTGAAAAAAGAGAAAAACCTTTTCTTCCTTTTTTTTTTTTTTTTTTTTTCAGGTGAGAAATTAATCAAAACCCATTTTAGGAGCAAAATTTTTTTTGCCTAAATGATCAGCATTCTGTCTCTTCACTTTCCCTGCCTCATAGTCATCAAAAGTTTCCTGATCAGCTGTAACGGACTAGGAAAGACAGTAGCAGAGTATATTATTGTTTAAATTAGTACCTTAGAATATTGAAAGCTCCACTTTGAACAGAAGACTAAAATTCCAGTTGTAAAAACAAATTTATCAACCATACGGAAGGGGAAACTGAAATCTTACTAGTATGTCCTAGAGAGTTTCTACTGGAGTATTACATAACTGTAGCACCTTTATAAAGGGCAAAAAATAGAGATGAATGCAGAGAAATATAACTGATCTGATGCTCACAGATGGAGAAGAAAATTGGAAATTATAATTCAGATTTTTATTTTAAGCAAAAAATAATCTTGAAATCTTAAAACTATATTAAGATAGCATATACAGTACAAAGAAGGAGTTAGAGGTAACACTAAAGGGACCAACTGAGAGCAAAGATGACCATGCAGAAGGACCTGGGGTAATGCAAGGCTACAGTGGGGCCACTCTACAAGTGACTTTCCCCATTTCCAGTTCATGACTGTGACAGGACATAGTATTGAAAACTGAGAGGTGGTTGTGGTCACAACATTTGGAGTTCTTCCAGAATAACCTTCAGAGGTTTTAAAATGAGCACAATCATTTCTGTAAGTGCTCATTAATTTTGCATATGCCCAGTCTGTCTTCCATTCTGCATTTAAATGTATTACACTTGCACTTGCACTTTTAATGGATATCTAAGATTTTAATGGAATTTCGGTGAACTGCACTTTGTATTTTCCCCAAAAAGGAATGATTCATTAGAAGCTGAAGCCAGGCTCCTTTTTTGTTCTGGCTAGTGAGAAGACAGCCTGGAGGTATATTGTATTAATTCCTAATATAAATGAAGTTAGATGACTGCAGAGTATAATGGTTATTTATGCTGAATAAGAAAGCAGGCATAGCAAACAAATGTGAAATGGAAGGGGACAGAACAGAAAATATGTTTCTGCAAATTAGGGAATGAAGTAAGAGGGTAGAAAGTTAGAGAAAGATTGCATTTGAACTAAAAGCACTATTTTCTTTCAGATATCATAAGCAGAATAGGATTTCATGTCATATTAGTCAGAGTTTTATAAATGCAATATAAAAAAATCCACACAGGTGAATGATCACCAGTAGCTAACAAATGAAATAAAGGTTTTAGGTACATTGTTTAATTTGCCAACTCCAGTCACATTCCCTGCAGGAGCTGCCTTATTTCTGATATCCCTACTTGAATAAATATATTTGACTTTTTAAAAAATTACATTTTAGTGTATTTCCTCAGCTTTTTGTCAGAGAAGACTTAATAAAAGGTGTGTGCATGCTATGGTAGATGAGCATGCAGAACTTTAATTTCAACTATGTGAATTTTAGGCCCCAAATCTTGTTAAAAACACTATTACATTGGAAAAGTTTGATTGCATTACTGTGTATCTGTCCTTTACATTTTGGAATGCATTTGTTAAAGGTGACACCATTTATCTCAGTTTTCCAGTTCATCAACATGTACCAGCATTTTCTTTTACTAATCTCAAATGTTTATTTTATCTTAAAATCCTAATTAAAGATGTATTTTGTGCCAGAAAAAAAAATGATAAAGCAATAGCTTTCATGTGTAACCATCAGGGAAGCAGGTAAAAATCTCCATTAAATGATTGCACAGTGTCGCAGTCAAGGCAGGTCACGACACATCTATCCACTGACAACTCCAGGCACTACATCTGTTGTTTATGGTTTCTCACTTCTGTTGATGCTATAATTCTGACAGGTAGAAACCGAATTCTCAAGGGTACAAAGTGATTGCACCCAAGTTGAGCTCTGTGAAACTTTCAGAGTAGCTTGTTGGTTTCCACAGTTCCCCCTTTTTATTTTCAACTGGAAATCCTGTTTAACAATTCTGATAAAGCAAGTGAGGTAGTACTAGTCTGTTTAGCAAGCTACTCCTGGGGATTAAAGAGAAGCTAAAACACACTTCTCTAGATTCTAAAAATCAAGAGTGCTATTGCAGTCTTTTGCAAAAGAATGCAAGGACCACTTGTCACAAGTTGCATGCGTGTGATTTAAAAGCACAGTTAAATTTGGAGCAAGCACAGTGAGGTGGCCAGCAGTGCGTGGACCACCAATAGCACAAGAGGGTACTGCAGGCCACGCACAATTTTCACAAATCAAGAATACTCCTCGAGGCAATTTGTGTGAACATTTGAAGGGGCTTGACAATATATAACATTGTCATGATTTAAAACTGTCCCATTGTATCATGCTGAGACATTCTGAAATACAGGAGTTTTGGGTGACACGTTTTGAGTAGCATTAGAAAATGAATCACTTTTGCAACTGTGAAGCCATTATCTTATTAAGACTGTTACTGGTTATCTGCTGGTCACAGGATAAGATACATGGAATACAGATCACAATCAAAAAAACCCATCAAGAACAATAATATCACTGACAAAGAGATTGGCAGCATAGGAAAATAAAAGACAGTGTCCAGTGTTCCCAGAGAAAGAACTGCTGCTGCTTCTGCACTTGGCAGTAAATGGCTACTGTTCCAAAGCTCATATGGCTGGAGCTCAGGGGCTGTGCTCTTTAGGCAGGAGAAAATCCATTAGTTGGAAGTGCTGACTTAAGCATTACCAAATGTCTTTCTGGAAGCATGGAACAGGGAATAGCTGAAGTTTAGCAGGAACACAGTGACATGATAGTAGGTGCAGTAGGACACAAGGCCTTTGTTGGCAGGCTGCCTCTGTAAGCTCCCAAGCCTAGCCATGTTCCTGGAAGTTCTACCTCTGCTCCTGCTTCAGCCACAACAGCTAGATGGTGAATAGGTCATTTTTCTTCTCACTGGGCCTCATTTTCTCGGAGGCGATTGATGTTTGTCAGGTCAGGCAGGTAACCACATTAAACCTGTTGGCAAAAACACATGCATACCTTCTTCCTTAGGTTAATAAATCAGCTGGACGTTGCCATTACACACCCAACTGTGGATTCTTACATAAAGCCTTTTTAGAAATTGGTCTCACACATGCAAATCTTCAGGCTCTGCTGGGGATCAAATTGATGATCTGCCTGCAAAAACCTTTAGTGTAAATATTGCATTATCTAAATGCTCCAGGGGAGCCATGTTTCTCCTTTTTGTCTTGTGATAACCTGCATGTCTGTTACTGACATGCTGAAGGCAACATAAAAGCAAGCGAATACATGTAATGAGACAGTGAAGTCACACTGAGCAAAAAACAAGCAGGATAATGCATATAATGCACAGCACATGATAAAAGGATAGTAACTTAGAACAATACACTTTCAATTACCTAAATACTGTACCATTGCCCAGAGTCTGCAGTAGCTGGCGAGCCCCATTTCAACCTGGAGAACCTTCCTGGGCAAGGCTCCCAAGTTTACCTTGAAAGGGGGTCCAGCTTTTAGACGCCCAAATTGGCAAGTCAAAGTGACTCAATTACATTTTTAGTGCAGAAAGACCTGGGTTTGTAGGTATACCTCCTGAGCAGGTAGGGCCAGGGCTTGGCCAAAGACAAGGCCTTAACTGGAAGGGTTTCCCTAACATATCCTATAAACAGACCTGTAGTAATGGCAGCTGGGAAAGTTTCTTAAAAAGATACATGTCTTACAGATAGCTACACAACAGTATGTGAAAGTTTGTGAAACAGTCGACTTTTTCATTTATCCTTAGCTAAGTAGTCAATGGTACCATAAACAAACTGCAAACTACTAAAGAAATGCACATGTGTAACATCAAATAATACCTTCTGGATAATGCCTTTTATGAAAAGTTGGTGAAGTCATGCTATTAAATTATGAGCATACAACATTTACAGAAACTTATTCTAAGAAATCGAGAGTATACTTTACACATCTGTGCATATAAGGTAATAAGGCAAAGCATTGAACAGCTTACAATCCATAAGATTCATAGCTTGCAACTGTTACTCATCTTTCTCTGCAACCTATGAAAGATAAAACAGCGAAGATTGTCATGAATGATAATCTTAATTGAGCAGCGCAGAACGTTCATACCTATAGAATTTGCAATAAATTAAACGATTTATTTGTACAAAGTATTATCTCATGTTCTTAAACAGTTGCTTACCAATTCTTCATCATAATTGTTTCAATCTGTTCATTCTTATCTTTATAGCAAAAGAACAGTATCATTCAATTTAAATGAGCATTTTTCAGCAGAAGCGAAACTTCACTCAAAATAAATGTTACTCAAAAGTAACAGAAAGTAAATTGAACAGAACTTAAAGTTGACATCACTGAAATGGAACAGAAATTAACCTTAATATAACTTAAACTTATAAGTATTTTAAAATAAAAAACTTAAAATGAACATACTTAGACTTCACTTTGCTTAAACTTAATGTAACAGAATATCAAATTAATAGAACTTAAACTTGACATGAGTTAAATTTAAAAGCAGGTAAACATAGTAGCACTTAGCCTTAGCATCACTTAAACTGTACAAACTTACACTTAGCACTTAAATTTAACAAAACTAAAGTCAGAGTACGTGTCAAATACAGCAGAATGTAACTCATCTTGACGCCATGAGTGCAAGAAAGCAACCAAAACTTTTGTCACATACCAGTTTAATAACAATAAGCAAGCAGACAACTGATTTGTAAATGAAATAACAGCAACATGGATTTACTATAGAAATCATAATGGTGTGGCAAATATATTGTGATTTGACATAATTCAGCTGTGAGAATAGCTCACTGTAACGAGAAACTTTATCGAAAACATCTGTTCACAGTCAGGACCTTTTTGGTATAAGCACAGTTTTGCAGGATTTTCCAAACTGCAGCTGTACTTAAATAATAATAATATTAATAATAATAATAATAATAATAGTAATAATAATAATAATAATAATAATAATAATAATAATAATAATAATAATAATAATAATAATAATAACAACATTGCATGTTTTTCAGTAGTTTTCTGGTATAACAATAAATCCATTATGGTCTTTTAAGATGCAGTTTATAAGGCACAGTACAGTCACTAAATTTCTGGCAATTTCTCAGATGTGCCAGAAAATATCCTGGATGCACTCAGGTTGTTAATACGCTGTGAGTTAGAACTTGCTGGCAACCTTTCCCACACCACAAACACGGGAAGGGAAAGGAAGAGCAGGGCAGAAGCTGGAAGCCAGACTATCTTCCTCTTCAGGTGGGACAAATGCCCTGCCAACCCAGTTCTCATGGGAGAGGCACTTTGAGAAAGTGTGCAGGAATGGAGCTGTGTAGCCCTGAACGGGTTCCCTGAGCCCCCTGGCACAGGGCAGGTGCTCAAGTCTCCCAAGCCGAGTGTGGGGCAGGTGCCAGGGCTTGCCTGTCCCTCCCCACCGGCCTCTTCAGCTTGGTGACACACAGTGACAGAGATAGCAAGACAGGTCTTTTGTGATTGTCACTATGGTAGATTTGAGCTTGGACTATTAAAGGTAAAACACTGAGGGCTTTATAAAGTGTGATATAAGTGCTCTGAGTATTGCACAAGTAACTCTGTTAGGTCAGTGGGTGTATAAAACTGACACGAGTATATAAGCAGCTACAAAGCCATAGTATCAGATGATTCCAAAGGAGTGCTGCTGCTAAGAACGTTTTTAGCTGGAAAAACCTCAGCTCTCCAATGTTCTGTGAGAACTCTTTCTGTCCCATATACGCCAGACTAAACAGTGTTATTGTTTAGTAAATGGTTCTGCACCTACATTTGTTTTTCCCAGATGGGGATTATTTTGGTTAGGAAATATCCTTCTGTTACATGCTAGGTTTTAGGTCAGCCCCTTAGGGGGTGGTCAGTCCAATGACTTTGTGACACTTAGCACATTTCATGAATTACCTTATCAAAACCTCTGGAAAATCAGTAAGGATTCGGATTATCTGCTATTCCCTTGCAAGTTGGGTCTGTGTGATTTTTTCTATGTACTGTGACAAAGGAGTATGGTATTTACTCCACTGTTTGCCTGTTTCCATAAAACAGAGAATATCAAAAATTTCAGCTACTGAGCCGATAACACACTCAGAAAGCAAGCCTGTTTTGTAAAGCAGTGTCACTTTTAGTAATTTTTTACAGTCCATCACAGCACTTGAGCTGTTTTGATATGAAGTCTAATTTCAATTTATAAGTAGCAAAGAAGAACAACTACGCTTGAGCCACTAAATAGCTGTACTTATTATAAAAAACTGTTACATGTTTGTCCATAATGAAATAGCCACAATACAATTAAATATCAGAGCTGGTACAGGTCTGTCCACCTTTGCAGTGGAGAACCATAAATAACTTCTGAGATAACAGTAATGAAGGAGTGAGGAAAGGACTGCTTGATTGATGAATGGCTAAGACCTAGCATGGGCCTCACTCAGCAACCCTTGTTACCACCCATGCAGTGTGTTAACATCAGGTTTTAGAACTAATTTCTATTTTCAAGGAGGATTCTACCAAACTTTCTGAAAGGCTACGTAATGATAGGTAATGCTCCGAGGGCACCAGGAAAGGAAATACTTTTCCCAATATATGAGTTTCTAACAGAGCAAAAATTTGGTATTAAGTCATTCCAGTCAGATTTCAAGTCAAAATTCTTAAAAAGGCAGTACAAGGCAGCTTACAGGACAAGTTCTACCAATCAAATGCAATACATAAGAATTTCTGTTGAAGAAGTTCAAACCTTTCTAAGCAACCTCAAAGCAAGGAATTACATAATGCTACTAGCATGTAAAAAGAGTACATCCACACCACTTAGCCTTTAATCTCTCCAATAAGCAATCCTGTCAGAATTTCCAGCTTACTGAAAACAAAAGTAACTTTTAACAAAAGCTAAAAATGTTCTTGAACCATGGGGGGAGCTCGCAGTGGAAAAGCCATTTGTGTAAGAGCTGTCACCGATGAAGCCATGATGGGAGAGGCATCCTGCAGAGCAGCTGCTTTTGCAGGGCAGGGGGGCCTCCCTGGGCACGGCGGGCGGCAGCCGAGGGACCACACCATCTCTCCACTCACCCACAGACACAGGTGGGCGAAGCAGATCTGTGGGAATGAGGGGGGCAAGGCAGACTGTGTGGGACTCACGACCAACCTCGTTTGGCACCCCGCTACACAGTTCACCGTCAGTTTCAGCTGTGTGTGTTGCTGTGGAGCCATCTGCCCCTCCCTTCTTCTGCTCCTCCACCCCACCTTGGCATCCCTCATCCACAGAGTTCTGTGGCTCTAAATTCTGCTCCTTTTTCACCACTTTTAAAGTCTTCAGCACCACCCTCCAGGTAATCATCAAATTCTTCTTCACACTAAATGCATTTGCAGAGGTAGCTTCCAACCCGGGGCTCTTGCACCCTAATAAAAGGCTTTAAAGGTGTGCTTATCTTCTTGGGATTCATTAGCTCCAGCTTTTCTTTTTATTCCCCAGCGTTTTACCTCAGAGGGTACTTTTACCTCAAAGGGTGAGCCCTTGATCCAGATCGAGGGCTTCTTGGAGCTGCTTTCTGTTTGCTGGGTACCCACCTGTAAAGGGTTTGGTTTGCATAACCAGGTGGAAACACCAAATTTTAGTGTAGTGGTTTTATGGTCAATTTATGCACTGTTCCTTGATTTCTTTCCCGTGAGATAAACCATTAGGAGACAGCAAAGCAGGCACACAACTTATATGCTATGATAAAGTTTATTAACAGACCTAAGAGAAAAGAAAAAAAAAAACAATCAGAACACACAGCCAGAACTTCTCCTCCCTCCCCTTCCTTCTCCTCTCCCTCAATCCATGTGCAGTTCTCAAGAAAGGAAAAGAAAAGGGTTTCTTCCTGCTTTACGTGGTTTTCCAAACTGCCACCTCCTGCAGCA